>CAOJBJ010522299.1:0-23873 GCA_948291685.1 Euphorbia celastroides | reverse complement strand
TTTTGAAACTAGAATATTCAACTTGAGTTCTTGAATCTTTATTAAATTTAACAAACGCCATCTCCATAATCCTTCATAATAACGTTAGAACCGCCATCTAGGTTTAGGATTCCGAAGAGCATAGAATTTTGATTGATTGGTCATTAGGTTAGGATTAATTTAGGAATAGTTTAATCAAAAACCCTCTTTAGTATAGTTCAAATATACGAAAGATCTTGAGTAGCTCGGTAGTTTGTTACTTTCCTTATGGATCGATAACCTGGACAAAACCAGAACTATAACTTGTCAGCGATAGGTACACTGCCTTAGTTGTGCGACTTTTAGTGTTAGTTTTTAGCTGTCACTTAGAGCCCATCACTAGTCGTTATTCTGTCAAATTATTCCCTTAAAATCTCTTACTGACTTAGGCATCAGAGAGTCCCCCAAAGGGCAACCCCCGATCCTTACATTGGTGTTTTCAAGTGACAGCGACGGCCGGAGTTTCAAGGAGATCGGTTCGAAGACAACTTATAACGACAAGTTATCATTTAGCAAAACCGTAGCAGATGTAACTGATTCAAATCCCAACAGCCAAACACTAAATCAGGGCTTCAACTGTCTTTAGATATCTCCAAACTGCCTAATTAGCAAAATCAATTGTTACTGGTGAAAAGGCTTCAACTGTAGTTATTGCTTACTAATTTTTGTAATTAATCAAGTTTTCAATGGTTAGTGTTGTTAGCCGAGATTCCTATTTTTGTTGTTAATGGAGTTTTCATTGGTTACAATGGATTATGCATAATTGTTGCTTCGTTTTTTTCAATTATATTTTCTTCAAATATGTAGTTTAGATCCTGAATATTGGAGCGTATGCATTTTTGGATTGCATAATTTTCACTGTAATTTCATGAATCATAGATACATAGAGCCAGCATCTTTTGGCTTGCTTTTAAGAACTTGATGATTACGGATAGTGCTGATTGTTGATTGCAATGGGAACCCGCTAGTTAGGTCTTAAAAAAAGACTTGATATATTGCTTCGAATCTGATGCCAATTCTTACGATTACGATGGATTTTGTCATCGGAAAAATTCACATCTTCAATATAACGGGGAGCTCATTTAGTTAGTCACAATTGTAGTCTAGAATTCCGGGTGGTATAATGGGTAGAAAGGGTATAATACTTTGGTATAATAACCGTCATACGTGTATGCTTGTCACATAAAGTGTATTATACCTCAAATATTTACTGATATAATAACCTATATACCCCCCTTGACTTTATTCTTTGTTTACGGATAGATATAATGGCATTTAAACTTCATTTTATGCTATAAACTGCAATTCAATTATAGAAAAATGAGGTATAAAGAGCTTTATACCTAAAAATAATAACACATTTTAAATGGTATAAACAAAGAATAAAGTCAAATCCTTGACTTTATTCTTTGTTTACAGATATAATGACATTTAGACTTCATTTTATGCTATAAACTGCAATCTAATTATAAAAAAAATGAGGTATAAAGAGCTTTATACCTAAAAATATCAACACATTTTAAGTGGTATAAACGTTCATACTTGTAGCATGAAAAGGTTGAAAAGTTAAAAAAAGCCTAAACAAATTCCATCTTCGATTATTGAAAAATTTAAAATTACGGACACCTATTTTAATCTGTCCAGGAAACTGACATTTAGTTGGCAATAAATTTACAAAAATAAACTTATTTCTTATTTAGTTAAATTTAAATATTGATAAATTCTATCAAATTTTAAAGGTAAAACGTATCCTATGAACTTATTCCTAGATTGCAAATAACACGTTGAACTTTGAAAATTGATAAATAACCATTATACATTCCTCAAATTAACAACGAATCAGTTAAATTTTTGCAAATTATTTTTTTACCACCTTATGTTGACGTAACGTACTTTAATTGATCACAAACTATCTTGATTTTGGTCAATCGGAGGTTACCACGTCAATATGAGATGGTTAAAAACAATAATTCACGAAAATTTAATTGGTTACTTATTATTTACACAAAACTAAAATAATTATTTATCATGTTTAAAAAGAACACAAACTAAAGTCAAATTCATAAAGCTAGCATTCTACCAATTTTAAAACACACAATTTTAATAGAAGAACCGGATTAGGGTGAATTGAGAAAATCCCCAATAAAATCACAATTCATAATTGGAGAAATTGTGGGCTGCTCAATCTGTACCCGTCGCCGATCCTCCTCTGGTCAGCCGCCAGTCGCCGTTAAACCGCCTACGTTCCAATTGAAGGTTCATCAAGCTCCTAGATTACTCCAATTGAACCAAGATTGAAGTCCAAGAGGATATTATGGCTTCTGTGGACGACAAATTGGCTTCCCGGCGCCGCCCAACGGTCACCGACTGCTTCAATGAACTCTGGTTCTGCTACTGTACTATTTCCTCTTCCTTGTTTTCTCTCCTTTACCGATTGCTTATTTCTTATTGAATTTCTCGCTTATGTCTTTATTATCGATTTACAACTAAATTTTGATATTCCCGTCATTGTGGGAAGCTCCAGTACATCAGATGCAGCAGTATTATCGGAATGGAATTCTTGATGACTGTAGAGGCAAATGGAGCGCTTTGATGGATTCTTTATTTCTCAAGACCAAGAGAGCTTCCCAAGTGAAGGTACCCTTTTACTAAGTATTCTTGTAATTTTTGTTTTTCTGGACCTTTATCTATATGCTTTGTGAATGCTTGATCACATCTCTGCTTGGTGTATTTTTGAGCTTTGACGGAGTTTGTAATATCAGGTTTGAAGTAATTGGGAAAAGTTAGTGTTAGTGTTAGGTTATGTTAATTTTGGAAACTTGAAATTGCTTAAGAATTGTTTGTGTTAGTTTTCTTGTTATGACCTATATGAATATATGTAAAGTTTCGTTGGATGACTCAAAATTTTGAAACCTCTGCTGAGGGGATTTGGCACAATTACTGAGTTGCTGACTTGAATCTTGATGTTTATTTGGGAAAACTAACTAGTTCAATCTTATCAAAGTTTTTGACTTTGTATAGAAGCACATGGATACACGCTGTGGTTCATTAGTGAACTGGAAGTGCTATTTGAACTAGTTCTTTGTACTTCCCGGAGCATTCTTCCTGTGCCTTAAGTGTTGAGTTGCATACCGATGAAATTTTCACTGCCCAAATCATTCTAACTTAGGACCCTCAATTGACCTAAATCTTAAATTCTTTATATTTTTCTTCAATGTGAAATGCTCAGATGAAGAACTTGGTCTTAACTCTGATAACATATCTTCAGGTTTCGAAGTATGAGTATATGGTGTCTAACCTGAAAACAATGTTAAGGCTAGTATTCAGACTTAATAGAAATTGAATTTGCTGTTTCCCTGAAAACCAAAAATGGAAACCCATGAAAGCTGGAGGGATTGGAAAAACTTGGTAAAACTTATAGCTCGCAGTGTAGGTTCAAAACGGCGACAGTCCTCAAAACTTACATGATTGTTTGACCAAATATCATATACTTCCAATTTGTTTCAGAGACATTGCTTGTTGAGCACATTTTCTGTAAAACCAAATCTAGCAATTTTTGGATGATTTTCTGACCAGGATGCTATTTCATCTGCCTATGCAAGCTTAATATGTAATTCCGGTGCTTTTAAATGACACATCTTAAGAAGTTTGCTGTGTGAATTTCCATGTCAAGTCATTGTTGTCTCCTTTATAATGATATTTAGTTTTTGTAAACAGGGGAACTCATAATATCAATCTAAGTCATGATTTTTACACCGTCTATTCCATTTATTTTTACTTTTAAGTTCAATCTGAATTCTGAAATTGTTTTAACTAACTTGAAGCATTGATAGTTTCATGGCCTGGCCATATGATGTGAACAGCACTTGACTGTTTAAAGCTTCATTGTCATCCTAATTGTAAGGCAGACAGTACATGAGAAAATGTTCAATTGAAACTGGAATTGTCAATGCAATGCAATCAAATATGCACAGTTTTATTGGCATAATTCAAATTTTCAGAACTGTAGTGAAACATTAGTACAAGTTTTGGACAGCTGTGCAGTTGGCCCGGCATTGGCTACGGCAAGGGTAAGAATGCTATTGGTATCCTATTGGATAAAGATGTGAACAATCATGTGGTATCAGTTAAGAGTATAGGCGATCAAGTATACTGGGGGCTTATTTTATTTTTTATTTTATTTCACACAGCCTCATGATTTGATCTTTTTCAAAGTTGATTCGATTCAGGTGATATTAGTGAAATATAGTCAAACATGCCTTTATACCATGACATCATACTTTGAAGTAGATTTTTTTAGTGCTTAATACTTCGATAGTTCCAAGCATACACTTCAAACAATGTGATGGGTTCCGAATGCAGGAAATTCTGGAAGCTCGTGATAAAGCGAGACCTCATATTTGGAGTTTTCGGACCTCAGAAGAAGCGGCTGCACATTGGAGAAAGCTGTATGGACATTTAGATGATATGGAGTGAGAATTCTCTTACCAATTTGGTTCAAGTTTTATGCTTGACTTTAAGAGTAATAACAACTACGGATTTTTTTGTGCTACTAGTTTGAGAGCAGTGAAAGATTTATTTTACCATTTAAGGTAAACTTTCAAATTTTATTTTTGCTAGTTTCATCCAATGTAATCTCAAATTAAAGATATCCACTCTTTAACAGCAACAATCTTGTATGAAATCGAACAGAGATTTGGACTTGACGTGTTATATTATATTTAGAAACAAAATTCCTGGTAATAATACTAAAGGGAATTTGTTAGAATCTCATCCTTTTTTTTTAGTTTGGCTAAATACTTCAAACACCCTGGTAAAATTGAAACATTAAACCCCTTTTATGTGATGTGGCAACCCATGTGTCAATACTTGAATATTCAAACAAGTGAGATTTTCTCTCTCATTCTTAGTTAATCTCTCTCCTCCTGACCCTCTCATCCCGTCAAATCCAATTTAGAGAACTCTCCCTTCTCTTCCTTTTCAAGCTATTTGTAAACTATAAATTAGATCTCTTTCTCTGTAAATCAAACCTGAGGAATAAATTAAATCAAGGCAACTATTATTGATTTCACTTTTGAATATTAATTTCGGCTATGTTGGCTGGGACTATGGGTAATTTGATTTTTTATTTTCATGAAAGTTGATGAGGACATCAGTCCACCTCAATTGCACTCGCCTTAAATGAAGCCGCCTCGAGAAGGAAGGAAGGGCCAAGTCTGTAAGGAGGGCAAAGTTAGAGAATGATAAAGACACTTTGTGTCCTACTGAATTGGGATATCCAAGGCCATGTGGAATTAGGCCTTCTCAAGCTAGCACTTCGAGGCCGCCTGGATTGGAGCCTTCTCCAACAAGCACTTTGAGGCCTCCTCGAGCGAGACCTCCATGGACAAATAGAATGAGGCCTCCTCGAATGTCACTTTTAAGGCCGCCTGGATTGAAGTCTTCTCAAGCAAACACTTTAAGATCTCCTCAAATAGGCACCCCGAGGCAGCCTCGGTTAAAACCTTCTCAATAGCCTTCCTTTATCCTTATCGTTTGGTATCAGAACCCAAAGTTTCCCTTTGGATTCCTCTTGAAACCATTGTTAACCAAAAGAGCGTGCAAGAACGTGTAGAGACGTTGGAGACACAGATGACTGAATTTCGGCAAGAGTTTCAAACTGAAACTCAAAGCCTGAGAGACGCCATCACCGGAGGTTTCGCTGACTTCCGACGTGAGCTCCTCGGAGTTCTTCACCCTCAAGAAAATCCTCCTGAAGGAGTAGCCGCCCAAAACGTCGCTCTGAATGAGCAGCAAGACCGCCTCAACCGCGGAGCTGCAGATGAGATTGTTCCTCATAGACCGCCATTGCCACTACCGCCTGCTCCCCCGAGAAATCCAGCCTACCGGGTGAGGCATGAGGGAGACCCATGGGCCGATGATGATGAAAGTATCGAGGATGAGTTAGAAAATGTCCTCATCACTCTCCCATTCTTCAAAATAGTTGTTCTCCTCAATCACACGAGACGGACTTTCTTTGGGACGATCTTCTCTCGGGACGGCATTCCCTTGGGCCTGACTTTCATCGGGGTGACCTTCCTTCTGGGCAACACATCCTTGAGGAGGTATGTCATTGAGACGACAATTCATTTGAGGCGAACTCATTCTAGAAGGTTGCAATCTAGACGGTCTTGTGATGTTCTCATCAAAAGTAGGGATTTTGAATATGGGTTAATGATTATTGTAACTTTATGATTAATTTTTTGTTGTTGAAGTGTAGATGGGTCATGAGGTTCTTGATTTGTGGCATACCCATATCGGATAACTACGAGATGGGCGGTAATGTGTTCCTTAGGTTTCAAAGGGTTTTTTTGGGGCTGATGACAATTTCCTTTCAAGAGCTAGAACAAGGAACACTAAATAAGTGAAATTAAAATTACAATATCAATCGGAATGGTGAGAAGGAAGGTTGCCGGCGGAGTCGTTTAGGACGTTGGATTTGTCCGGGGATGGGGAAAGATGGGTATAGGGATGACCAATTATTTTTTTAGAAAATGACAAGTGTGATTCACTTTCTTTGTTAAGAGTGGGCTAGAAGTGGTTAAGTGGTGCAGTTTTGTTAAGAGTGGTGAAGTTAATAGATCCATTTTAAACTTGATGAATCATTAGGCTATTCGTGCTAAGTTCACAGGAATTTCTATGTATTTAACCTTTTAGTTTTGTTATGCTGCATATCTTTCATTATTTACCCGGCTATAATCTTTTTTATGATGATTGAACTTTGAAGCAATGAGATATGTATTTATATAATTACTGTGGCAATCCGCGGAATCAATGCCGTCAAACCTTTTTTGGCATGGCTGGTCCGATTGCAAAGATTCGGAAATTGACTTTGTCAATGACTCGTTGATTTGATTAGTGGACCAGAGGCTCGGTAACTTGGTGTGGGTCCATGGGCGAATATTTATGATTTGCATTTACTATACCTAGCTTCTAAGAATTAGATTTTTTAAAGCTGATAAAGTTTTAACGTGAAATTTAATGGTTGTTATTTAATTATTGTTATTTATGAGAATTTTATTTATTTTTAAATTTTAGAGAATCCTAATTCAAAACATAAACATGTGAATTAGATAAAAAGATTTTTGTGAAAAATAATAATATTGTAAAGGGAATTCCAATCAATTTAATGTTTTTTAGCTAACTATAATATTTAAGAATTATAATTTAAACAAAAACTATGCTTTAGAGAATTTTTATTTGTTCTAATATTTTATGCTTATTATAATATTTTTATAAGAAAATACTTGTAAGTCTAAGAAAAACGTTTTAAATATATAGATGTATTCTTACATAGGGTAACTATTTTTCGTGGAAAAAAATCACATTTATCAATGCTTTAAAATAATACAGCCAAATATCATACACTTCAGCAAATTGACATGGTGTAACAATGTCTAATTTATTTCAAAATTACTATATATAAATATCTTACGTAACAGTTGAAAGGCGTTTGTAGTCCAACGGTTAGGATAATTGCCTTCCAAGCAATAAACCCGGGTTCAATTCCCGGAAAGCGCGTTTCTCCATTGGCTTTTATAAATACTTTTTACCGTCAAATTTTCGTTGTTTTTTGTTCTCGGTGGTATAACGAATTTAATTGGTGCCTTTTGATATTTGAATCTCAGCAAGTTAGGTATTTGTATTGACAAGCATTTGGTGGATTATAAAGTGGAATTGTAACAGTTACATGGGAAATTAGCTTGCTTTATACTTTTATAAGCAACAACATTTAAAATCTAACTTTGCTAATTCTACGAGATTTTTGTCCCCCTCACTTTGTCTTTTGACTCACCATTTGCCGGCGACGGTGTGAGCTCGGGTGGCGAGACGGCAAGCTAAGACGACGACCTCCAACGACAGCGAGCTTAAGAAAGACGTCGGGGTCAGGAAACTGCCAGATCTGGCGGCGAGAGGGTGAGATCCGGAGACGGCGGTGATGACCTTAAAAACGGCGGCGAGGTCAGCAAACGGCCAGATCCGACGACGCGTTGAACGGCGGCGGTGATAGCGAGCTGAACTGACGGCAGGACGGTGAGATCGGGATCCGGCGTGCTGAACGGCGGCGGTGATAGCGAGCTGAATTGGCGGCAAGACGGTGAACGGCGGTGACATCGGACGGCGGAGATCGTAGAGGGCAGACCTTGTAGCCGACGCCAGCGAGCAAGCCGTCGATTCTTCCGGCGAGATAGATGAGAGATGAAGAGGAAAGTGGGAAAATGAGATATCCTGTAAAATGATAAAAAAATTTATATGTTTTTTAAGAATAGTTAGATACGAGTTTTGGATTAAGTCCATATTCCTGTATACATATATTTGGGACGTAATTCATAATTTTTCTATGTCGCATGCTAAGTATTCTGACATGAGTAGCACACGCATGTTCAGCACCGCTTTTTTACTTTAACATTACTGGCCCCAGCCTCACATTAACTTATTTTTTTATATATAATAGTTGGCATATCTATTAGATTAAACAACTAGATCATAACCATCAATCCATGTAATGGTCGTTTCTCTCTACTTTTAGCTCGTGGCTTGTAGTTTATAATATACTTACAAGCAGATTTTAAGTTATTAGATGTTTATATTTACTTATTTTTAGATTATAAGCTGATTATAAGTAAAAAATGTAAAAAACAACTCTAACTTGTCAAAATTTGATTATAATCAAATAAGTCATAAGCAATAAGTGAAGTGAAACACCTCTAAAGTAACATTATCATTAGAAATGATAAACTGAGCCACAAGGGTATTCTTAACATTCTAATTCACTCAATCACAAAAGTGAATTAAAGAGTTTTATTAAATTCAACTCAAAAGAAAATACAAATTCGTGGTTGCAATTTAATTGTGCACTTAATCTCAGCTAATTAACAACAGACTACCAAACTGACAACTTGCTTAACAACTTTAACAATCTGACTTAATATGTGTCATGTTCTTTCACATTCATGTAAACTCAAAGAACCTTTATATATATATATATAAGAGACTAATTCTATACAAATAAGGAAAACTTATGATATAGAAATCCTACATACTCTAGGAAAATCTAAGAGAGATGCTCTAATATCATCTTTCAAGTTGTGCATGGAGTTGAACGAATACTCAACTTTTCTCAAAAAGGAATCAACTCGCTTCTTATCTTGTGTTGGAATAAAAGAGATCCAAACCAAACCCTTTAATACCTGATCACAAACAAAAGTAAAAATTAACTTCAATGGAGAACTCTAGTTAATATGACCTGCAAGAGGAGACAATATTATCAGTGAAACACCATTAGAACACAACCGATTTTGATAACCCATTGAACACGTTTTTTGTCGATGAAACACCATTGAACATTGTCGACTTTGTTAACTCGTGAACATTTTCAATAACACAATTGCTGATGAAACACCATTGAATACCGCTATATAACTTTTGAACATTGTTGTCGATGAAACACTATCGAACCATGTCAACGAAACACCACCGAACCCTGTCGACTTTAAGAACCCTGCTAAGAACATTGTTGAAGATCATCTATAGACCCGAACATAGAGAGAAACATTCGGTGGTGTAGGGGGACTGATTGAGAACGCAATTGAGTAGAAGTTGACCATCCTTAAGCAAAAGAAAGCGATAACTGAAAAATATAAGAAATAAAGAAAAAAAAGAACCAATGAACGCGAAGAACCAAGAAAAGAAGAATTCAAGAATCCGAGTAACCACAAAAATGAAACTGGAGGAAACAAGGAAAATAAAAATCAAAGAACCTGAAGAATCAAGAAAGAAAAAGAAGAAGACGTGGATGTAAAAGGTTGATAAAAAAAATATTTTTCTAGAAAAAAATCGATGTTACAAAATTTGTTTTAATTAATTTAACATTATTAGAATTTTATCATATTATTCACGATTAAACGTCAAAATTAAAAATTTTGAAAATTATTTAATTTTTAATGATTTTTTTAATATTATTACCTTTTAATTAAAAAATTATGTGCACTTCTTAAAAAATTTCAAAATTTTAGTTTGTATGAGATTTTTCTTTAGACTAAATGCATAAGTTATCCCCTGAATTTGGCACCTTTGACTGCCTCCTGAAACTTTAAAAAGAACCCTATAGCCCCTTGTACCCGGTTGAAGTTCATCCTTCAATCCCATGCATATGACTTCACCAATCACACTTTGTAGAGTGTGTCATGTCATCACTTTTGAAAATTCAAACAAATAATATATTGAGACATGTCATTAACCTTAAAAAATAAAGAATAAGGAAAAAATCAGGCTTTACTGTTGGAGTTAGTGATAGCCAATAGAGAATAGGCACATAATGATGAGGTACTATTAGTTAGTTAGAAAGTCAGAGGTTAGTTTCACGGTAAATAACCTTGTAATATTCATTTGTAACTTGAGTTGAGATCAATAAACTCTCTAAATCCTTTGTGATTTAGTTTGATTCTTTGATTTTCTACATGGAGGGATTTGTGGCGTTTCCAGCAAAAAAAATGGAGAGATTTGTGGTGTTTCCAGCCAAAAGTGGAGTGATTGTGGTGTTTCTCAGTTAAAAGTGGAGTGATTGTGGTATTCTCCAGTAAAAAAGGTGATGATTTCCTATATTCAGATCAGTTTCATTGGTATTTTTGGTCTGACTTCGATTTTATTACTACTCCGACAAGACCGTGGAGATTTTATTGTTCTTGAAGATCCATTGCTCTTGAAAATTTTGGGTTCTGTTCTGGTTGTTCCGATGAAAAAAAAATAAAGTTGCAGAAGATTATCCAGTTGCTGACAAAGTGAACTGAAGGAAATTGGCGGTTCATTTTTTATCTGTGTTCTTTGGTATTGTTTTGGTGATTTTCGATTGAGAAGCATGAACACTCGGTTCCGATGTTCTCTTGTTTTTTATTCTGTTTTGAATTTTGTTCTATGAATATTTGAGGAATCGGTTTTCGATTTCAATTGCTTGTAAAGATTGAAAGTTCAACGACGAAGAATCTACCACTGTTGAGGTTTTCAAGCTGGAGATATGTTTTAATTCTTGAATGCCGAGTTACTGGAAAATATATGAAATTTGCTATAATACAAAAAGAAGATGTTAGAACTGATGTGGTGAACAACATTTGAGAACTGAGACTGATGCTTTAGACGGAGAAAATTTGCGTTGCAGCTGATGCACTCAAGGTATTTGACAAAAGGCCACAACCATTTTATCTTTTATCTTGATGAATCGAGTTACTGGAGTTTGGTGATTGAGTTAGCATTTTGGTAATTGAGTTTAAGAATATTGATGGCATTGAGAAAGGATGAAAGTGCTTATGATTGAGTCACTACAACTGATGCACCGCCAACTAGCTACTAAGCTACTAGATATTTGCTTTGTTTTCTTTTCATGGTTACTTTTTTACTTGTTTTTCTTTAATAGTTACAATTTTTTTTCTTCCACAATGAAAGAACTTCCATTGTAAGGGGGTGTTGGAGTTAGTCCTAGCCAATAGAGTTTTGTAGGGGTTTTCTAGAGTTTCCGTTTTTGGAACAGATACGAAATTAATGCCGAAATGTTATGGTTCGGGAGTCTCCGTACTTCTTAGTTTCTGACATACTGTGTAGTAAAATATTTTTGAAAAAAAATTGATTTTTGTTCGGTTCTTTTCTACATCGTTGCCAATACTTGAATTTGAATTTTGGAGTTGAGGAAGATGAGAATGGGTGGTGAGACCGTTTCTGAGGAAAGAGAAGGAGCAAGCCTAGATAAAAACTTCTAATTTCTTGAAAATTCAACTCAAGCCACATCAGTTACCGATTGAAGGGGTTGAGTGATACACTTTAGATAAGTTCGGGGGTTATGGAGTCATTTTCAAAGTTTAGAGAGACAATAGGGCAAAAGTGCCAACTTCAGGGAGTAACTGATGTATACGACCTTTTTATTAACTAACATGCAAATTTTCATAGTAAAATGAACATGATTATCTCATTTTGTTCATTTTGTGACATAATTTAGTATTGAAAAACTATTATTAATTTGTTAACGTTTTGAAATCACACATTCCTCTTTTATGAAAAAAATAATAATGAAAACCTCATTTTATTACTAAGTTAAAACACATATTATATTTTCAGAATTTACCTTATTCTAATACTTAACAACTTTTACCAATTATCACATTGAATTTTCATTAGTTTCACATGGCCTTTGAATTTGGCAAAACCTTGCTATCTTCTCCTTGAAGTTGACAAAAATGCATTAGATTTTCCCCGAATGCTGCATGTAATTTTTTTTAGTTGTGGAGAGAGAAAATCAATAAAGTTTCATTTTTGAAAAGCCCATGTTAGTTTAAAGCTATCACATGACATTTATGAAGTAACTTGTTACATTTTTGTTAAATTCACGGGGCTAGTTTGATGCAATTTACATATTTCATATGCAGGGTAAATTGAACATAAATTTGAATTGGCTCTAAACAAAAGTTATCAATTTCAAGTGGTAATTTATGCATCGAGCCCTAGTTTTTAACTGGTAAAGCCATGCAATCATTTAGTTTTAGCTGTAGTATTATTTTGTTCCATGTAGCATCACGCTACACGCAAAAGATATGTCAAGTTTAGAGCATGTAATATCAAAATAGACACATTCATTCGAGGTACATGAGATATAATATTTCTTACTCGGGTGAAATCATTCATGTAATCCCTTTTTTCTCTATTGCTAAGGCGGAAGCTTTATATTCATTGTGAGACAATGTCTTGACTAAAGTATCTTCATTATATTCATGCTAGTTTGAAATTTGATTTTGTGATGCTCTAACTTCTAACGGTTCAAGCTTATGTTATTTTTCTTTGGACTGCAAAATGTTATCCTTGTGAAGAAAATGCAATTGGGATAGAAATCATATTAAATTTGGATTTTTTAAATTTAATATTTCAAAAATCATTACGAACTTGATAAATAAGTAGATTGTTTAGCTTGTGTTTGAAGCCTTAGCTTATTGGTTAAGCCTTAGCTTCAAAAATCATATTAAAATGTTATCCCACGCTTCTTCTTTCTAATATGTACCAGCGCCCTGATATGATCACCCCTGGCGTTGACGCTCAGGGCAATCCTATTGATCCCCGCAAGATTCTGGAGCATTTTTAGGTTTTATCACTCTCCTCTTTGTTTCATGTATCGTCTACTCTAGGGTTTCAAATGCTATTCTATACATTATCTTCCTTCTTTTCTTGTCTTATTGATTCCTGCGCTATTTGATTTGTTGTTCACTGTTCTTTTCTTGGCGTTTCTCTGAAGCTGATATTGAGCTTAAGGTTCTAATGTTAAAGAATTTATCGTTAATAAGCTGATAAGCATTTGGTTGATTGGTTTTCTACTTCCTTTTCGCCGCTTGTATGGTGCATGTTTAGCTTTTGTTTCATATTTAGGCTTGAAGTTCATTTGTTACATCGTTTGCATTTGGAATTGTAGGATTTTTATGAGGATCTCTTTGAGGAATTAAACAAGTATGGAGAAATTGAGAGCTTGAATGTCTGTGATAACCTCGCCGATCATATGGTAGGTCTCATTTTTTGTTCTGTCTTTTGTCCGTTTTTCTTTATGTATTTTTATTGTTAAACTTGAAAGTGTTTTATATACAGGTAGGTAATGTGTATGTCCAGTTTAGAAAGGAAGAGCATGCTGAAAACGCACTTCGGAATTTGACTGGGAGGTTTTATGCTGGTAAGCATATCATCCTTTCAGTTCATTGAGTACAAGTTCAATGTTTCCTCCAATTGTAACCTGTAAACTCTATAACAAATGCTCGGATATAATCAATTTCAGGGCGTCTCATCATTGTTGACTACTCTCCAGTGACAGACTTCCGTGAAGCAACTTGCAGGCAGTATGAGGAAAACTCCTGCAATCGTGGAGGCTATTGCAATTTCATGCATCTCAAAATGACTAGCAGGTATATCTTCCCCTTTTGTGTATGTGATCTAAGCATGTCTTATTTGTCCATTATTTCAATGGGGTCAAAGATTCACCATTCTTTGGTTTTGGATTATAATGGGCGTAATCAAAATGGCTCATTAAACTATTTGAACTTCTTTTATTGTGAAGTCACGGATAGGTGTTGCAACTTTACTTCTGGGTCAATTGGAAACGTCTCTGTTGTAACGGGGACAAGGCTGTGTACACCCGACCCTTGTTTAGGCGTTTGAGGTAATGTTGTTGTTATTGTTGAACTTAATGTGTCTTATACTAGGGATTTGAGGCGCCAACTATTCGGGAGGTATAGAAGAAGAAGAAGCCACAGCAGGAGCAGAAGTAGAAGCCACGAGGAGTACTATTATAGTAGCCGTGGCTCTAGCAGAAGATATGATGACAGGGACCGCTATTATGAGAGTCGGAGCGGGAGGCACAGGAGCGTAAGCCCTGATCACAGGAAGGGCAGAAGTAGAAGCCCCGGTGCAAAGCGGTCAGCCAGAGAAGGCAGTGAGGAGAGACGGGCTAAAATCTCCCAATGGAACAGGGAAAGAGAAGAGCAGCAAGAAAGCGCAAAGAAGGCGAATGCTGAAAGTGTTAACAATGACTATCAGAAGAATGATAACAATGATCATGGCTATCAGCAGGCGCAGAAAGGAGAATGTGCATATTGACAGAATATAATCGAATGGTTAGTTTCCACTCTATTCACCATTTCTTTTCTATCATATAAAGCCATTTCATGAAATTTAGCTCACTATTTTTCCACTGTGTAGGTGGAGCGCAGGTCCATGGTTGTGGTATAAAACGTGGATTGTGTTTAATTGCATTTTTCCATGTGCATTCATGGTTTTTGACTGTGTTTTGGTTCTCAGCCTTCCCAATTTCATTGATGGCGCAACAAAAACATGTTTCATAATGTCAATAAATTCAAATCTTTCGAGCATCTCTGAAATCTTCAAAAGTTTTATGGCAGTTAACGATTTGATGTCTTTTAAAGGTCTGGTCATTTCGTTTGAATTGGCTTGCAATTTTTTTTTTGGTTCGTCTACTCTGTGTAATTGTCATTTATACTATCAACATTTGGTTTTGAAAGTGGTATAGCATGACAGTGCGGGATTATGTGACTACTAGAGTTGGCATTGAAGCTAAAGATGGATCAAATCTACTGGTTGTGTACTCTTTTTTTTGTCTGGAGATTTTGTTATATGAAACATCTAAGAGAGCAAGTGTGGGACCTTAAGTGTTTTGAATGAGTTTTGCAGGTTGAGGCCTGAAGATTTTCAAAGGAGATTGCTAAGTGTTGGATTTTACAGGTTGAGAAGGGGATGGTTCTTGTAATTTCAGCAATAGCTGCTCTTTTGGTGTTAGATCTTCAATCCGTGATAGACTTTTGGGATTATGTGTTTTGACCCCAACTTAGTCTTTCGTACATGTAAAATTCGAAACTTTATGTGAAGCCTCTGCCTGAAGATAATGGTGAATCACCAACATATCTATCTCAATCAATGATTCATATAAAGGGAACCCGGATTTTTGAAATTGTAATGGAGATTGGAATGGGGTTTCATAGACATTAATCAATAAAATGAATTACTAGATAAAGGTGAACGAATAGGTAGTAAATATTATTTTGAATTTGATGTCATTATCTTTGTTAAGTTGGCAAAAATAGTCACTCGTAACTCCCTGAATTGGAAGTCCACTCGCATTTACTGACCGAGGCATCTTCATATATAGGAAATTTTAGGAAGAGCCGGGTTTTAAATTTTTCCCGTTCATATACATCCAGTTATCCATAAATTATTCAGGAAACCACCCATTTTAACCAACTCACCGTCGCCAACCCGTCCGATTGATTGCTGGCATTACAAACCTCCATTCAACTTCAATCTTTTACTCCCTCTGCTAACCACGGTCCTATCCTTGCAAAAATCGACGGCATCACATGATAAGTTCCAACCGCCGAAAAAACAAGCAACAACCCTGCAATCTACAGGTTCACCCAACTTCTATTTACCCAATTTTAACAGCCTGCAACAATATGGTATCAAACACCCAATTTCAAAAGAAAAGAATACAAAATTGGTTCGGTGAGAGGGACATGATTTAAAAAACATATAAAATTGTATAAGTTGATGTATTTTAGAGGGGTAAAATTGAAAGAATATACAAAAATTGGACTTAAATGAATATTTCTCATGAACTTTAGTACTACAACTTTCATGTTCCGGTCACTTGTCACATATTGATTGGTTCGACTTTTCTACAAAAATCACTTATGGGCAAGTGAAACTTATTCTTCAGGGCGAGACTTGGCAAGTCCGGTTGAGGGGGTTACACATTTTGCTAACTTAACAGGTGTTTCCTTCGTTTGTGCAATGTTGGGAACCTTGCCTCCTCGCATTTCGATTCTTGAAGCATAAGCTTTGTCGGTTCGTGAAGCTCTTTTCTGGCTGAAAAGACTTGGTTTTGGGCATGTCATCATGGAGATGGATAACTTGCCTCTGTTTCGGGCTTTAGTGCAGTTCGAGCATGGATTGTCTTATTTTGCTAAGATTATTAAAGAGTGTGGACAGTTAGCTAGCTCGTTTTCTTCAGTTGCTTTCAGTTTTGTTAACTGAAATGCTAACTCTGTGGTTCATAGTTTAGCCAAATCTGTGTTTCTTGGATGAGGTAACGGGGGAATGGTTGTCTGAACCTCCTATTTGTGTTGCCCATCTCTTTCTTTTGGTTCAATCTACACCCTTTTATCTCAAAAAAAAAATTATTTGTCCAACTTAAAAATTTGAGACGACAACTGAGTTCTTTTACCAATTATCCTTAATGAATTTGACAAATTAAAAAAATTCTAAATTGTTGGTTACTTGCATGGATCCTAGTTTCTTACAAAGAAACAAACTAAATTGGCTTGATTTTTAGTTTCAAATGTTTCGCAAAACTTGTAAGACATTGATTATGCGCTTATTTTTCTCTTAAAAAAGCACACACTTCTCAACAGTTAAGATTTTTTTTCCAAGGTTGTTACTTGTAGAGGTTCATGATAGCCATAATTGATTATTGATTTAATCTGGCAGCTTTGTTGATAAACGAAATATTTGAAAGTTCCATGTTGAACTATATATATATAAGTTACAAATAGTTGATCAAAAAGTGAAAAACTACAGGTCCCTTAACCTAATGAATAAGAAATTACTGAGTCTAGGAATATTGCAATTATGCATGTCAACAAAATAAGAAAATGCAAGAGCGAATAGTCATAAACTGTGAATAAAAGATAAAAAATAATTGAAAAATTGGCTCTAAAAATGCCAACTAATATCGAAAAACTGGAAAATCAAATAAAAGTAACTAACTTTCCTAATTAATAACAAAAATCCGTACTGAAAAAGGACTTTCAATCCTCTTCTGGAAACAATTCGTTAAACTAAGTTGTATAAATAGTTAAACACAACTACGTTGCACTTACAATTTGCAGAATCCGACAACAAGATTAAAGGTACCAATTGCTGTATTTACGCTCTCGTTTTTCTTCTTCTTCTTTCTACGTGAGGTCTGTTCATAAGTAAAGAATAGTTGTACTATATTTGTTCCAAATATTTTCGTTGTTATTTTTTAAGTTGGTATAATCAGAATAGTTTTAAATAGACACAGGCATGAGCTAGTTACCTTCGTTGAAAAAGAATAGTAAAAAAGGGAAGAAGTTGCAAAAAGTATTAATAATCAACTATTTGGAATTGCGAATTTGAAATCACTCCAAGAATAGGTAAAACAAATTCTGTTTAATTACTTGCTTATGTCTTAAATTTCAAAAACATATAATTATAACCATCGATACTTAACCTTTTTTAATTTTTATTGTTGAAGAATGGAGATGGTTTTGCTTGATACTCACACGATTGAAAGAGAACAAGAAAGTGAATTAATATTTCCTCCTAAATTCCTTGAAGAACGGCCTTATTACGGCATATTCAATGATGCTCCAACATTCGTGACAATGCCTGAAGGTTTGCATTGCAACTCGTGTTATGATTTTCACGGTTACCCCTCTCGTGAGCTCAGCGAAGACGAGGCTATGAATTTTCTTCTGCTTCTCAACCGATGTCCAAATTGTAACTGTGCCCAAATCGAATATCCAAGATGCTATTATCTAGGCCAGTACGATTACATGAACGAACATTTCAGCAAACTGAAAAGAAAATTCGAATCGATCGAAACATTGATGAGTACATGCTACAACATGCATATCAATGAAAAGTCTTGGAAACTAGTTAGGGAAGTTGATACAAGGAAAGATAATGCCACAATGGGTTGTGTGCTCGAAACAATAATGGAGTTGCCAGAAGGAATTCTTGAAGATTGCAAGGTTTCGTTCCATCGATTCTTGAAGAAACTGTACAGAGACAGAACGGGATTTGTTAAAGGTAAGTATCTGGTCATATCAACAGAGCTTCTTTACCGACAATGTGAAGGAGACAAAGTAATGTTCTTGAAAGTTCTTTCCTAAGCCTATTCTGTCGTCGCATCTCAATTCTAAATCACAAGGTTAGCTATCGAGGGAAGATTCTGGCAAGTATGCCCGGAATTAGGAGGGTTTTTCTGGCGGAACAACAACTTGGAAACACAATTCCCGTGTTTGAGGAAGTTTTTGCAAGACAAGAAAGTGTTTGTGAAGAACTTTTCGTTGTCGATGGGACCTTACTATCTGATAGGAGGCGGGTATTTTTCTTATATTAAGAATATAAGAGGAGAGGTGGTGGTATGGTATATTCCGAATTTTTGGCAAGAGGGATTTAGTCATGAAAAAAAGGCATGCTACTACAATCAAGAAAACTTCTGGTATGGATGGTATAGCAATAACACCCATATAATGGAGTCGTCTGGCATGTTTGATTTTTATGGTACTGCTGTTACCGATTATTACAATTAATTTTTGAGCTGAATTTGATTCTTCAATATTATCTAATGATTTTGATATACGGTTTCATTTTAACTTTTTTACTATCTCCAATACTGGATTGGCAATTTGAGCGTCGTTAATTACTGTAAGATATGCACATGGTCTTCTCATAAAGAATAACCCCCACTGGGGTATATTTGAGAGTAAGCCAGTGAAGAGTTTAAACTATCCGCACTTTGATCTTTTTGTTTAGTGTTAATGCACTATTATTCTCCACTTTAATATTTGTGCTAATAAGACTAGAAGATTCAGTATCAGCAGAATCATAAGCTGGTAATTCAGCATTGCTTGACATTGACAATCGAGTTTAATAATGCATCCATTTCCCTTAGATAATGCACTGTTGTTGCTTAGATTTCTTTACCATAGTGCTAGACTAGACACAATTTTATTCATATTTCGATATTATGAAAGAATAGTATACAAATTCTGACGAAAATTGACAAGATTTGAGCAAAAACTGACCACAAAAACAAGAACGCAATAGACACAGGAACAAATGACTAATATTAATAATACCATAGTAATCACAAGACATAAATTCTGAATCCTAGAAACAAACCAAACCATAGCAGTCACAAAGCATCATATTTTCCCATCCAAAATCTTGCAAAATCTCAAAAAATTGGAAACCAATCTACTTGGCACCGTGCTTGGCTTTTGAGTGAGACTGCAATGCTACTTCCGATCCAAACAACCTGATCAAAAAACCCAACACGTCAATTTTTGTACTTTAAAAACCAAACCCATAAGAAAATTGATCAAGTTGCAGCTTATTTCTCATTCAATTCAATTCACAGTACTTATCCTATAAATTTCAGCTCAATTCAGAAAGTAGAGAGCCTAAGACAGTCAAGGATACCTATCACAGGGGTCGCATTTAAACTTGCCATCAGATTTTGGGGTCTGAGCCTTAGTGTTTGTGCCATTTGCTGAAGTTTTTGCAGCTGCTTTAGCAGGATGAGGGGTTGCTATGTGGACACTTTTCTTACCGTCTGCAATCCATAATCACAATACATGAATTATTATCTAATCATTCAATTATTATTTTACAATAGATTTGGTGTAATTTCAGCATAACTGAAGCATTTGCACAGACTGAGTTTAAGCTAAATTAGAACAAGGATGTCACTCCTTCCAAAAACATAGATTATAGGAATATACCAAAAGAAACATACCAGTCTTCTGAGGTGTTGCTTGCTTTTGCTTCTTTGAGGGCACAGGTGTCTTTGTAGCAGAATCCTTGGGCCTTTTGTAATCTTTCTCAGCCTTAAAAAATATGTGAATATCAGAAAAATTCAAGAGGCGCAAATATTGAATTCCCTGGTTCAGAATTAAACTACAAAACCAAACAAAAACCTTAATAAAATAAAAGAATAAATGCATACCTTCTTTGGGGTCTCCTCTTCACTATCAGTTTCATCTTCCTCATCATCATCAGAGTCGTCTTCAACAGACATTCCCTGTGCCAAAAAAGCATAAAAAGATTACTTTCAAACACAAACAAGAAATATAAAAAGAATTATCTTTTCAGGATTTAACAACAAAAACTTCATACGCTATTCAAAGAAATCACTCGATTAATCTGATCATTTGATCAGGAAAAGGCATACCTCCTCATCAGAGCCATCATCTGATGAGCCACCCTCATCATCAGAGTCAGAATCAGAATCATCCTCATCAGATTCATCAGCTTTTACATCTTTAATCTGCACAGTCTTGGATTTCTGCTTAGATGACTCAGGCTTAGCAGTATTAGATGGGACAGCAGAAGAAGCAGGCCCCTTCTTTTCCTCTAAAGATGGAACTCCTGCAAAAATTTATAGCCGAAGAGGAAAGAATTCAGTTACAGATACACAAAAACATCTCGATTGACGGGGTTAAGGGAATACCACTCTCTATTGCCAATTCCATGGGTTGTTCGTCATCTGAATCATCTGCAGAAATCAACAGGGTAAGCAAAAATTTCCAATACCACACAAAACAGTGTGGAAAATGTGTCTGCTATTTGACTCACCACTAGAATCGAGTTCTCCTTGAGACTCGACTTCATACCCTAAGAAGTAGACACTACCATTCTTCCAATTGTGAGACAATTCAACCGCTCTATCAAAGACCAAATCAAAACTTATCTGCTGGTTATTCTGAGTAGATAGGGTCCCCAATACCATTTTCTTGTCACCAATTTTTGCAAACAGAGCAACTAACTCATTTGGTTTATCTTTTTTCACCTCTCCTAATGCAACCTGATTATTGAACAATATGAAATCAATTAGAACAGAGTAAAATGCATAACTTGTTCAAAGCAATTCCAAAAGTATGCAAATATAAAAGAGATTGCAACTGTAGAAACACCAAAAATTAGGATTTTACATGAGATAGATGGATAAGACAATCGTCCGTAGGCTCAGCTTTTACAGGCTCACCAGCCTTAACTTCCACACCTAGCATAACAGAGAGAAAAATAAGACATTGATATAATCAAAATCAAACACTACATAAACAATATTAATGAGTTCAAAGACCGGAACATTCCCATCAGTCGCAACTGGACAAATAAAATTCTGTTGATGAGAAAATAAACACAAGCATCACAATTGAATGAACCACAGCATGTGCAGGGCGTCCTTGCAATGGACAGAACAGTGCATATAAGAGCATTCAAAAGAGCAATCAAGTGCGCAAAACAGCCACACAATGAACCAAAGAAAACAAACAAATTTGTCACTAAGACTATAGCTCACAAATGACATTAAAAAGTGTTCATCGGCATCTTGTAGAAAGTACCATTACCAAGTGTTCTATAAACTAATTTCAGAACTACACTTAAATGACAAGAGAAGAAAAACAAAACAAACAATAAAAGAACCAACTGCACAACAGCATAGTACGTATAAAACCAAGGGCTACTGGTAACAATAAAATACAGAACTGAAGTGTTACTGCAAACTTTCCGATAAACTTAGCAACTTCTTTTCTTGAATGTCAAAAGCAATCATTGAAAACATTAAACCCTAACTCCAAATCCTCAGTACAAGCATACACCGACATAATGCACACTCCAGCCATCAGAATAAAACGATTAACCAAAACACACACAAAAAATGCACATGAACACACAGCCTCCGCTGCGAAATCAGTAAATGGACCAGAAAACGAACACGATAAGCAACACATGTCGAAAAACTAGATACCTCCAAGGCTAACACAAGTAACCACAAAAACAGAGAACGAAATCAAAACATCAAACAAGAAGACTCGTAAGAAAATAAACAAGCGAAAGAAACCCGCAAAATAAGACTGGTACAGGAAAAGAGAAAGGAATTGGGAAGAAAAAGGAAGAAGACAAACCCCAGAATTCCATCACGGAGCTGATGATCGGAGAGTGAAAGAAGCAAGAAAAAAGGGGTTGGAGGGTGGGATTTATAAGGGTTTTAAACCAATTTAGGGTTCTCTGTGTGAAGAAGAGCGAGCCGGTTGTCCCACTCCTTGTTTTGGGCCTCCATTTAGAGCCTCGTTATTTGTTATTTAGTTCGCCGAATTACCATTTTTTAGAACAAAACAAAATTAAATTAAAGAATATTAAATATAGTTTAATATTTGTTTCATCACCAAATTTATTAGATATTATACATGTAATCGCTATTTCTAGCTAAAATGAAGGAATCGACAATCCCATTATTCGTATGAAAGTCAAGATGATTATTTTATTAGTAGATGGAATTTTAATATATATTTTAGTATATTTTACCTTTTTCGCTTTAAAGGCCGATGCTGCTAATCGAGACGAGGAGGAGGAGAATACTCATCGAATACATTATACGGTGTAGGTCCTTATGGTCAAAGTGTGTGAATGACTTAGTTAAATTAGGATGGCTAAATATATCATAATCGTAAACCTTTTGAACTTGACACGAACAGTTTACTGTCTTTTTGAACTTTGAAAATGTCCTCCCAACCCCTAAACTTGTAAAAAAGAACCACATTTTCTCCTCCAAATTTGAAAAATGCACTAATTTGTCCTAACTGTCACATATTAATTTCTAGTTGGCGATAGAAAAATGACAAATTTGAGAATTCAATCCAGTCAAAAATTGACACGTGGCATTTAAGAGGAAAACCGGTGCATTTTTCAAAGTTGAAGAGGGTCAACTGGTACAGTTTGACAAGTTGAGAGGGTTGAGAAGACTTTTTCGAAGTTCAAAGTGCAATAGGCTATTTGTGTCAAGTTTTGAGGGCATACGACGTATCAAACCAATTAAGATTAGTAGTTTAAATTTTGTAATGTGATTACCACTAAGTCAACAAGAATTGTGTTTCGCTATGTGAAAAATCTTGCTAAGTGAAGTATAGTCAACAAAATTTGAGCTCATGTTAAATCATGCAAACAGAGTTAATGCAAAATTAGAATGCTCAGTGAAGTAAACAAGTGGAAGTTAAGTGATATGATGATATTATAATGGTTCAGTTTAGCCTCTGGATATCCTCTATGGGGTTTAATCACTAGTTATCGCCTTTTTACAGGTAGAGAAAAACTTTGAAGGTTCTCGATTACATATTTGTGATCCTTCCTATAATCTATCACACACAATTAGCTATCATCTTTAATTGTTTCACGCACTGTATAATAAAAAAGACTTCCAATATAAAAGTATTTGGCTTCAACAATCACGTATTTACAATCAAAATGATCTAACAATATTCTCTCTCTTGAGGATAAGCTAATTTAATGTTATTTGCTTCAGCAAAAAAAATCCCCGTGAGCTTAGATTTTGTTAAAGTTTCACCATGAGAAAATTTTCAACTGTTTGGGCGCACAGCTTCTTCAACTTGCAGTCATAGTCTTCGAAGCCCCAAGTAAACATAATAAATCTTTTGACTTGAAAATTTTACTCAAATTAGGTATACAAACCA
>CAOJBJ010522028.1:0-20598 GCA_948291685.1 Euphorbia celastroides | reverse complement strand
GGTTTCAAGTCAAATAACTAAAAAACACCTTTTACCTGCATCACATTTAGTCCAACACAAAAATCATGACATGTTCCCCGAACCCTTCTCTGGTTACTTTTTTAGGGTTTTCTTAATTGACCTGAAATAATCTAATTAAGTAGCGACTCCTAAACACCAGGCTTCGTTAGATGTCTAACTTGGTATAAAACCAGTGCGCATGTTGTCATGTTCACAGATAGTTGCTCTTGAAAGTGGTCTACTGTAATCGACTTTCATGCATGCATGTTCTGGGACTTCCATTCCATCAACCATTTTGGTTGAAATATGAGGTCCAACTGTAATCGACTTCCATGCATGCATGTTCTGGGATTTGATGAAATTAATCATTCTAATTTTCCAGAATGGATAGTTGCTCCCGAAAGTGGTCTACTGATGGAGTTACCTTTAGGTAATATCTCAGCGAATCCACCACCAGGAATGCTTCTTCTTACATTGTTGTTTGCCATAGGATCTTTAAGCTAACAACAATGAAGTTGATAGTTGAGCTATTGCTATGATACCAATTGTTGCTCCCATAGGAAAATTTATAGATAAGTCAGGGGGGTGAATGACTACTTTTCGTTTGAGTTGATTTAATGCAGTCGTTTTTAAATTTTATCCCTTAGAGTCCCTCTTTAAGTAGCAAGAAAAAATCTTCGCTGAAGCTGATGCTCACACTGAGATATTTATCTCAGAGTGCTTATCAGAGCTTATAGTTTATATTTTAATGAAAGTGCTCACAAATGTATCAGCAACGCTGAGAATGATATGAGTTAGAAGAATGCACAGTAAGAAAAATATCACAAGCGAGATTTTATCCTGGTTCAGCAGCCTGTGCCTACTCAAGTCCTCGGATACCCTCTCCGAGCTTTAATCCACTAGTGTCTCCTTGTCAGCGGAGAAGCCTTCTTACAGAGTTTTCCAGAGATCGAGTACCCTCCTCTTTCTCATGTTCTCTAACCCAACTATTGGATACCCTTTCCAACAGTTCACTCAATTTTTAAAGAAAATTTATGGAATTTTCTTCCCACAGATTGTGAAAAGAAATTACAACAGATTTAAAGATTCCAACTGCTGCTTAGTGATTTTCTCAGATGTATGAGCTCTTGAGACTTCATTGGAAATTTTGCTTTGAGGCGATATTTGAACAGAGTTTCGACTTTGCAAAAATTCCTTGGTTATTTGTTTCATCTTTGATCCTCCTTTTATAGCTAAAAGAAATGTTACCGTTGTTTTTAAACGTTCGAAAATTCCTAACTGAAAGTTAGAGATTTCTACCCATTACTAACAACGATAATATTTGATTTGAGGCTTCTTTGTCTTGGAGACTTGGTCTTCTGCATTTTCTGAATTTTGAAGTTTTGACCTTGAGTTGTTGAATTTTGATATTTCCCAAGGTGGTTTTACCGGAATTAGATACTGCGTGATTTCTGGGTGTCAGATGCGCCATTCCGTGTTTGCTTCGCGCCTCCTATCTTTTTCAAAATGCATTAAATGCGTGTTTGTCTTTTCTTCAGACTGCATTAAATGTGTTGTCCTTTTGTCAGAAGTAGACAACTGTTTCGCACATTGAATACCTTCGCGCTTTCTCAGCAAGATAAAGACTCAGTGTGACTTTGCATTTCGAAAGCTAAGCTGCTTAAGTTTGCTTATTGCCAGAGTAAAATCTTATCAGCGATTTCCTTCTCGGAGAGATCCTCTAACGAGCTTTTCTTCAGCGAGCTCCTTTTCCAGCGAATTGACTTATCAACAAGTTGATCCAACACTAATAATTATAGAATAATATCAACTAATCCTAATCAAACTAGAAATCCTAATAAGAATAAAATAAAACCCGTAATAATGAAAAATCAACTGATGCAGCGGAAGTATCAATAGAGGGATAAATAACCGAAATCCGTTGATCTCCAAGATGCCGGAAGTCGATTCTTCTAACAACCTTCGAGTTAATCGCCAAACTCTAAATTTTAGGACTACTAAAGATTCTAGAGATTTCACACTCTAAAATTTTTAGGAGAATTCAAAAGAAATAATCTTCAAATTTCATTCATAAAAAGAACCAATTCAAAACAAAAGAAAACAAGCCTTTAAATAAGCAAAACAATAACTAAAAATCCTAAATAAACTAAACTTCATATCTACTAAAAATACTAAACAAGATAAAACACAAAATCCTAACATAATTAAAATATCTAAACAAATAATCTAAAAATAATGAAAAAAACCTATGTTTCAGCCCCTAAACGATGAATTTTCACGAAATCAGGGTGGGGCTCATGGTTTAACCATGATTCTTGTTTGGAAGACTATTTCCACTCGAAAAACACTACTTTTACATCAAAATCGGAGCATTCTGATCCAACAGCAAAAAATTATTCTCCACCACTTCGTTCCCTTCTGAACATCACCCTGCATCAGAATGGAAGTAAAATTTCAACCAGGATACGTTGTGCTCTATTCTGTTTAATTTGTTGAGGTGACACATTTCAAGAGTTCTAGTTTCCTTTACAGGTTTCGCGATGGTATAATACATTTCTATTTTTATATTTGTTACTTTTTTTCCCTGTTTTCGTTTATATTTTCCCTTTCTGCGCCCCTTTGAGTAATAGTTTCTACATTGTTCTGAAATTGCCATTATTTACATGTATTGACTGTACAGTTCACTGATGAAAGTGGGCAGAGACATCATGTTTGGCAGACTTCATGGGCCATCAGCACCCGCTTTGTTGGTGGTATCATCATGACACATGGAGATGATGCTGGCCTAATGCTTCCCCCCAAAATTGCACCAATACAGGTACCCTTGGATTCTAGAAAGATTGTAATACCTTCTGACCATTTCAAATGTTTTATTTCAAATGTGCATGGCATCCTTGTAGGTGGTGATTGTGCCCATTTGGAAGAAGGATAAGGAAAAACCTGCAGTTCTCAATGCTGCATCTTCTGTCAAAGAAATTCTGCTATCTGCAGGTTTGAAAGTTAAATTGGATGACTCAGATCAAAGAACACCTGGATGGAAATTCAATTTCTGGGAGATGAAGGTCAGTCCTCGTTCCCAAGTTCTGAGTGGGTGAAGAGATGTTATTGATTGATTGTTGCATCACATAAATATTCAATCTATTCTCGGAAATAATTGTTAGGTTTAAGCCAATACATCTTATTGCACCCGTTGTGTAAAAAAATCTTACAGTTCTGCGGAGATTACTTTTCTTATTTGTTCTCATTTTGTCTAGTTATATAGGCTATATGCATGCAGATGGTATATGTGGAACGTAGAGCATGAAACTGGCTGTAGAAGGTCATCATGGCAATATCGTCTGATTATCATCCTGCATCATTTGTACTTCTGTACCAAATTATCATTAGAAGCCAAAGCTAAGCATGTTTCAGAAAATGGCACTTGGTAAAGGAATTTTTTTGAGTCACCTAAGACAACGGGTTGACAGAGGGCTCTATGGCCCTCAAATGGAGATCTCAAGCTGCTCCATCGGCAAATGGGATGGGATGAAAGTATCTGATGCAATGTTTTAGCCCAGTTTCCTTCGCATTAGATGACAATAAATATTTTTGTCTTATTTTGTACATTTACCTGTTCTGGTGCTCGTGCTGTACATTTCAACCTTGTATGCCATGTTGGTGTTTCTACTATTATAGAAAGCTGGTTTATTATTATACTATCGTTTTTATGCTATATATATTATGATCAGAAAAATGAAACCGCCCCTTATTATATAGGGAGTTCCTCTAAGGATTGAAATTGGTCCTCGGGATGTTACTAGTGGAAGTGTGGTCGTATCCAGGAGAGATGGTCCTGGGAAGGATGGTAAAGTGTTTGGAATATCCATGGAGCCTTCCATTTTAGAAACTTATGTGAAGGAAAAGTTGGATGAGATTCAGTCATCCCTTTTGAGCCAAGCAACATCATTTCGGGATAGGTGTGTTCTCTTGCTATGACATTGATCTTTATAAGGAACCGGCTTTGTTAATCATGGTGTAAGAACTTCATCACATATTGCTGTCAAGTCTTAGTACCTCCTAGATCTGGGCCGAAACTTTATATTTTTGCCAAGCATATAATGTGTGCAAGTTTGTCACTCATGATTGGATATTTGGAGAGTTCTCATTTGCCTTGGGAAATTTTCATTTTGGAAAGTATAGTGTAAATTTTTTGAATATGAGAATCCTTACATGTTCATAGCATATGTGGGAGCAGTTCTTATCGCTTATAGGGGAAAAATAGCCAACATGATTGTACTGCCATTATTTCAGGCTGTGGAGCAAAAATTTTCTTGATATTTTCTTTTAGTGTTAATTCAAAATGTGAAATTGCAAATGGTCCAGGTAATTGATAAAATATAGGTGGTTACATGTCTATTACAATACTATCTCATTGTCGATCGCATAATTTTCTAGAAGCTTTGTGTTCACCTATGCATAATTTTCTTTTTGGGGCTTTATCCTACGGATTACTGATTGCTTGCCTATTTATGGTAACAACACCTTTTCAGTTGTTTATTGCATCATTTTCTAGAAGCTTCTTGTGTTGCTATGCATGTAACCATAGGCTTTTTGTATATGTACACAGTTTTCTAGAATCTGATCCTTCTTATAGGATAGTGTAATTTCTTGCTACTAACATCCATTCAATGTTTCTTTGCAGTAATATTGTGGATGTGAGCTCATATGATGAACTTAAAAAAGCAATATCCCTTGGAAAATGGGCAAGGGGTCCTTGGTCAGCTAGGTAGCTTTTATGTTATACGAAGTTAAATTGCTTAATTGCTTCATTCTTGTTGCAATTTTGGTTTCAGTGATGCTGATGAGTTAAGGGTGAAAGAGGAAACGGGAGCAACAATCAGGTGTTTTCCATTTGAACAGCCTCAAGGTGATAAAAAATGTTTCTTGACTGGCAAGCAAGCAGAAGAAGTTGCGATTTTTGCTAAGTCTTATTGAGGAGCCATTCTGGATCCTGTTTAATGGACTGTTTAATCCAGGTAAGTTTGCCATACGTCTCCCCTTCCCATGTCGTGTGTGTTAATAAAAATTGGCTGAGTTGCTATATCTTATTTTTCTCTTTAATATTGAATATTAGGCATGCCGTGAATTTCTATTTTGGTCGCTACGGATAACCTCTAGGCAAATCTTATCACTGAAGGGTATGTTGTGTTTCATATCTTGCAAGTTCCATTAGAAATCATGAGAAGGTGAACATTCTATTGACACAGTGAAGTTTGGAACCAGATCACCGTGTTGGATATTAGTATAGAGGGAAAATACTTTAGGAAACCGTTTTATTGTTATATTGGTGTATCTATTCAGGAATTTTTGGGAGCAAAAAAATTTCTGTCGTTGATTGGATTGTCTAATTGCTCCTACAAGACATGTAACAACTCTTTTTTCATACATAAAAATCACATTCTATTACAGTAATTGCGTTTTTAGTTTATCATTTTTAACATGGACCAATTCTATTCTGCCTTCCATTGTAATTCTTCCCTTGCATGCAGTTATGAATATACATGGTAATGAATTCCCTTTTGCTATTTACTGTGCTTGTAAGATGTGTCAAATTTAATTAACTTGATTGGTTTGCTAGCTCAGCATTCTTTTATCTCATCTATTTTTCTTGTTCTGTTCTAAAATGCTCTAGTTTACAAATAAACACTTTGACAAGTTTGTGAAATCAGAGACAGCCTCATTTCATTTGCTTCACCAGCTAAAGCTAATGGACTCGAAACGAAGGTTATCTGATGAATTGGAGGAACAGATTGAAGCTACATCTTGCCTCATCTTCTTTGGTCCACTCACAAGTACGCCCACAATCTCTCCTTTGCATTCCAATAGAATCTCTGCAAGAACAAATGGTACATTCTTATCATCAACAAGAAATTCAATAATAGTACTTTCCAAATGCTAAATGTGTGTTAAGGATCTTAATCTTTCTCTAAATCATTCTGGAAAGGAGAAAAATAAGTTACTTTGTAGATTTGGCCTTTCACCATAATGCACGTTTGTCGCTTGAATAATAGACTGGTGAGGGAGGCTCTTGAGTTCTCTGTCAGCATTTATGATCTTTAGGCCCGGGGATGTCCCTGGTGTTGGAGTATCTGTGTTTTTAATCCGTTTCATTTCCTTCGTATTCTGTCTTTTGGTCCATAGAAATGCTGCCGAGGCAGTGATAAATATAGAGAAACTCATGATCAACATATTCAAAGCAGCTCTTGAAGGCATATTGTATACTCTATTAGAACCACGGTCAATAGGGTGTATGTAGTATTGGGTGACAATGCCAATTAGGAGAAGAAAGATGATAAAAGAACTAGAAATAATTGAACTGAGCCAGAGCCAGCTATTTGGACCAAGAACTGCTGAAAATGGCAAATCCGATACTCTCGGGTTAAACCATACAGTTCTCACAAGCTTAGAGTCCACATTTATCAGCTCGTTCTCCTGTGTTACATAGGCTTCAATTCCCAACTGTAGGCGGGATATGTCAAATGTAGTGCCTGAAACCGGCAATAGAAGGTCGAGCATTGCAAGATCATTAGATCTCCTGAAAGCACAAATTAGCAGAATCTGAGGAATCCTGTCATTTGTTTTGTTGGCTAGAAAGATAAGCTCACGGATGATGGAGATAAAAGGGGTAATGCCACTTCCTCCACTAATCAACACTAGCTGCTCATACCTGGAAAATTCATATTTCTTAATAGCACCAATAGCTAACATGTTGCCAAATCGACACTAGGGCACAAAACTTCTATCGGGTACCTAAGAAAATCAGTTGAAGGAGGGCTGTACAGCCCTTCAATGGAGACCTCGAGATGTTCCACTGGTGAAGGGGATGAGAGAATCTGATGCAATTTCTTGGTCCAATTTCCTTCACATTTGATGACAATGCTCAGATTTTCGGGATCGGTATTGCTGCAGGATGTAATTGTGAAAGGATGCCATTGTAGCTTGGAGATTTTAGGCACATTTATGAATACCATGCTTCTTGTAGCATAGCTTAGCCCTAAGACAAGTACAATCTTTAGCAGTATATAAAAGAAGATGCAAAAGTTAGGTTTAGGTCATGAATTCTAATCTCACCTGGGTTCTTAGAGAAATTAAGCTCAACAGAGTCACATGACAAAACCCGAGCTGAAACCAAGTGAACTCTTTGGCGAGATTGCAAGAATCTCAAGTACCGGTCAATCAAGAAGAGGTAGAAACCCGGGAGGGTAATGAAAGCATCTGAGATGCCAACATGAAAGACATAGAAGACAGCGAAAAGAATGTAAAGATGATGGCTAAAGAAGAAAACTTCGAAAAACTTTCGCCTAATGAACTTCTGGCTTGCAACCCACATGACGAGTCCAGAGACTAAAGCTATTTCTCCAGCTACATTCGAAACACGGACCTTATCCCACTTCAGCATCTGCCATTCAGAAAGAAACATATCCTTAGGCGCTGTTTTTTTTTTTTGGATTGAATAGTTAACGGCAGAACTGAACTGAAACTTATTTGAAACTTGATGAAACTAAAACTTATATGAAACTAATCGAAATCAAATAATGCTCAAAACTATTTTAAATTTATTGATAGTTATTGAAATTTAATGACACTTAATGGACTTCTAATGAAGTCTAATGAAGCAGAATTTAAGGAAACTGAATGAAAGTGAATGAAATCGAAACTGAACTGAACTAAGTGAAATAAGTTGAAAAGAATAAAGCCTTGTCTGCAGATAAGTTAGGGAAATGTGCATTTAGGTGTATTAAGATGTTATTTACCTGTGAGAGTTGATGAGTTTTGGCCCAAAATATGCTGTAACATAAGCCATGGGCGGTAAAGATAGTAAGGGCAATATGGCCTAACCAGATGTGGTATTTGATGGCTGATTCTGAGGTTAGGCCAACGAGCTGTAGAATTGAGGACCCTCTTGTTACTGGGAAGAAGAGCAAGGCCAAGCAAATGTTTCCTACTAGTCCTAATGAAAGGCCTATGTCCTGCAGCTTAACTTCCCATCTACACAATATAATATTAAACTAGATGAAAATGAACAGTCAGCTTTAGACTTAGTTTTGTGCTACAGGGAAGATATAGGGTCAATTTTCATGAGGATCTCTTACACTACTGAAATAAATGGAACTGAATTTAAGCTTCATAATAATGTTTATGCGAATTGAAATCTAACTAAATCAAACTGCCGATTAGTTGAAATGAGTATGGCCTTATTCGATTGAGCGTGCAGTATTGGGTCTTACTGTTATTCGATCTCGAGATTTTCTTGTTAGGAAGAGATGCTTTTACCACAATGTTGTAGTTAAATTGGATGAAGGGTGCCGTTTGATCCCTTCAACTTGGTTTCACAGGGCATATCTTTCGCAATCTCAGTTTAAGCTTCAATTTAGCAGTGATCAAAGCAGTTCAAAATGATACAGGTTAATATTTCATTTGTGGCATTTGAGATTGGTGATCTCTAAGTTTAAGTATGTCTTTTTAGACTGATTTGATTGCAAAGGTAAGTCGGTGTGCAACTTTCTATATATTTGAATTAACCTTTAAATCAAGATTGGTTCCAACTTTGAGCGTGTGTGGGATGCTTCCTTACCCTGTTGTCTCCGAAAGCTCTTTGAAGCTTTCTCTATGAGCAACAAATTTTAGTTTTGACAATTTTCAGTTGACTAGTATGTAGGAATTAAATCTGCATATGTGACAACAATTTCAAACAGATTCTATACTGTATGAAAGCTGTTGCAAATGGAATTCAAGTTAAAGCATAAAGTTTGAGGAATTCTTACAGTTTTAGGCCAGAGTAAGCAGCCTGAGTTGCAGCAAAAGCAAAGATACTGTACAAATAAGAGTACAATGACCAAGCCATTAACACCATCAATAAGCTCAATAACGCCATTTCTTTCCTAGAAACAATCCCTAGGGGCCCTTTTGTTGTGGCCGGTCGCTTCCACCAAGCTGATAAAGGATTCATCTTTCTGTTCAAAACCCATTGCAGCAGCGCACATTACATTTCTGGTAAAAACAAATTCACAGAAAACGACTCTAAAATAACAAACCCATGTTCATACATAGAAAAACTGCAATGTTATTGTTTAAAGCAAGCTAATTGGTGTTTGCTTTTTTGACACAGGAACTGTTTTCTGTATGCTTTTCACTCAACCATGTAGAGCAATTTTAAGCCACGAAATATGCTAGGAAAAAGATCTTTACCTGCTGCCATCAATTTCATGTTTGTCTCCAAAATGTAAGTACAAACAGGCCAAAATGGCAATGAACAGAACTGGGAATGTGTGGATTAGTGTGTTTGCTCCTGCAAATTCACACACAATGACAAGATAAAATTATATTACAATTAGCAGAAAGCTTTGTTTCTTTTTAAAGATTTTAACCAACTTTCTAACCTTGTTCTCCAAAGAACGTGGAGCGGGTTTTGGCATGAATTTCAGGCAGCCAGTGATAATAATAAGTCTCAGTCGGTTTCATCACCCAAATTACCATGTAACCGAGAAAGACCGCTGCAATCAGTGCCTTTATGGCGGCTCGAGCCGTTCTCGTTGCTTGGCAAGAAGAGTTCTGTCTTAATCCTGGTATCATTTTTTGTTGCTTTCTCTGGAAAGAAGGTTATAATTTTTATAACAAGAAAGAAATGAACATTTTATGTGAAAACAAGACAAATTTTGTTTCAGTTGAGTCGGAAAAGTGAAAATGAGTTTGATTCGTAATCTGAGCCGCAGGAATGTGCCAATAATAGTAATCAAAACGAATATATGATATGGTTTTGACGTACCTAACTATGCAATTAGTTGGGTCAAATGCATCAATTGCTCTTCCAAGTTGGTAAAAAAAGTTTGTTGCCACCTTAAAGTTTGAGGTTGGACACATAACTCCCCCAAGTTGGTAAAAAGGTACAGCTTAACTCCCTCGAGCTGACGTGACATTCTTTTACTGGAAGAAGTTATGTGTCTACTTTTGCCAATTTGGGAGAGTTATGTGTGCACTTTTACCAACTTGAGGGAGTTATGTGTCCACTTTTGTTAATTTGAAGGAGTTATGTGTCTCATTTTGCTAATTTGGGGGAGTTATGCGTCCAAATTGAAATATTGAGGTGACATGTGACTTTTTTTTACCAATTTGAAAGATCAATTGATGCGTTTGCTCTAGTAAGTAAAATATTTAATAATTAGAAGAAACAAAGATTGGAATATCCTTCCTCACCTTATTATGCCTTCATGTCAGATTCGATCGTGTAGCTAACAAGGTAATGACAAATGAAATAATTGAACATCATGCATTAGTTTATGATTGGAGAGAAAAATAGAAGAGAATGATATTTTTAAAAAATTAAAACTAATTAAAATATAATATTTAATTAAAGATAAATACGATATTTTTTTACAAGTTTAAAGAGTAAAAATTTATAAAGGAATAGTAAAAGGGGACATAATGTATTCCGCTTTTTTTACTATGCAACACATGTGGAATGATTTATTAATGATGACTTTACAATTGTGGTATCTCATTAACTAATTTATTAATATATACCATCTATATTGAATGTTAGTTCAATTGGTACATCTTTAAAAGGAGATATAAGGTCGAATTTGAAATCACCATCTTTAATGTTAATATAATTATTCAAAAAAATATATACACTCTATGCTTAGAGGCTTTTAATCAATTGAACTGCAAAGCTTTTTCATATTACTCAAACATGTTTACAACAATTAGAAAGAAAAACATAATACGAAATGAAGCAACAAGTAATAGGACTTTTGCACGTATAAACATTTCACAACGTACTTTACAATATTTTCCCTTAAACCCTAATAGATATGTAAACGTTATTCACATATTTATGACATTGTACACATTTATATTTCATTTTTTTAGAAAAACACATTTATATTTCATTTACAATCATATATAACATCGATTAGACTCAGTTTTAAGGAGGAGATACACATTTAAATTTTTCTCGATAACGGTCTAAGTTTTTGACTCTGACTCTGCCACTTATCAATTACCAGTTAAAACTAATGGATTCGAAATGGAGATTATTTGCTAAACCAGAGGAACATATTTTAGCAACTTCATGTCTCATTGGCCTTGGTCCACATGCTAACACTCCTACATCTTTTCCTTTGCATTCCATCAATATTTCTACAAACCCAAAAACACTTCCATAAGTTATTCAATTCATAAATTAAAGTAGCTTTAGCAAAAAGTTTATATAGCATGAAATATATATTGCATGTATAACTTCAAAGTAACACAAGAAAACAGCTTTTACCAGCAAAATTATCAAATATTCTTTGGCGTTGCAATTTAGTAATAAGAACAATATGCAACAACCTATTCTACTGCTGATAAATGAATGATTTAACAATAACAAAATAGCCGGGTTGATTTAGGTTTTCTGATTTTGACATTTGATTTATTTTTATCGTTTAAAATGTACTCCAATTATCAGTAGTTAACAAAATTTTTCTATCTATTTAAACAAATTCCAAGAAAAATGCGATAAACGACTAAATTTTCGTTACTGAATTAATATATTAGCCCGCAAACACTACACGTCATGGTTGAAAATAGTAAAGAACTAAAATACCCTTTATTTTGCAGCGAACATTAGCAACAAGCATCTATTGTTCGTCGCTAATACTCCACCATGAAAACAAATAAGACAAAAAGCAACAGAATTAGCGACAAAAAATATAGAGTGAGAGCTTACTTTTGAGATCAGGTCTACCACCAAAATGCACATTTACAGCATAAAAAATGGACTGCCGAGGAAAACTCTCAACTTCTGCAACAAAACCTGGCGATTCATTAGGACTCTGCAGCTCAAAATTCCCAATTTTCTCCCCATTTCCCTTCAAACCCTTCAATTTCTGGTGCCAAAAAAACCCTGAACTGCACACAATCACAGCACAGGCGAACCCCAAGAACAAATCCCACAGCACAAAGTAGGAAAAATGGTAGATCACATTGGTGTTCTTATCAACCGGGTAGATATAGTAGTGAGTAACAACAGCTAATAGCAGCAGAAACAACGCGAAAGACGATGCAATTATCGCTGCAAGCCATAGCCAAGTGTTGTGCCCTAATAATGGAGCTACCGGCGAGTCATTAGGGTTTGCTTTGAATAGTTTGGTTTGTATTTCTGCTAGGGTTTGTTGCTGTTGTTGTTCTCGGGTTATGTAGGCTTCGATTTGGATTTGGATTTGGGGGATTTGGGAATTGAGAGGGATTAAGAGGTCTAAAATGGCGAGATCCGAGGAGTTCTTGAAAGCTGAGATAAGAAGGATTTGAGGGATTTTCGGGTTCGGTTTTGTGGATTGGGATAAAATGTGGCGGATTATTGAGATGAATGGAGTTATTCCGCTGCCGCCACTGATCATCACCAGCTGATCATGCCTGTGATTAAGAGAAGTTGTGTTTGGTTAGCGACTAATTGTGATTAGTGTTTTGTTTGTAGAAGTAAATATGGTGGTGATGAGATAATTTGGGAGAAATAATGAAGGAAAAGGTGCAAATTTGTGTATCTTTTGCCTTTTTTGACATGAAATAATATGGTTGTTGTATGATAACTGTGACTAAATATTTAAAATTGTTGTTTGATGCCGAAAAGGTAAAAGATAACAGTTAATAAAGTTTCCGAACACCTCATAAGTATCTGGTCACACTTATACAATAACTTTTTATAGTTCTTTTAAATAAGTATAATAGAAAATTATCAGCAACAACAAACAATAACAACTAAACTAAATGAGTTCTAAATAAAATATGTTGATTATGCGAAGACAATTATGCTATTGAGCTCGTCCACGCCTTATATGTGGCTTATATTTATAAGGAATTCGAAGAAATTGATCTTACTAAGAAGAGGGTCCAAAGAATTGTTCAATATACATATATACTACTACCGTTTTTCAGTTATTTCAAAAACTACCAACAACGACAAACAATAACAGCTAAAATAAATAAATTTTGGATAAAACTGACCTTAAGAAATGGGAAGAAGAGGGTCATAGGGTCCTTCAACAGACACTTGAATATGATCCAACGAAGAAGAAATTCGATCATAGAGTTTCCGAGTCCAACTCCCTCCACTTTTTTATAACCACACTCACCACATTCGGCTCCATCCCACAATCCGAAACCACAGTAAAAGGGTGCCATTGCAGCTTCGAAACACTCGGGACATACAAGAACATTACGCTCCCCGGATTATAACACAAACCTTGAAAAAATTCAAAAATGATCAATGCAACTAGTTCGATCCAAAACTACACTATGAAAAATATTCTTGAAAACAAATAGTTACTGGTATCTTTAGCGAAGTTGAGCTCCATTACACCACATGGCAGGACTCGAGCCGAAACTAACTGGGCATTTTTTATAGATTGTAGAAATCTTAGGTATCGGTCAATAACGAAGAGGAAAATTCCGGGCAGGATTAAGAAAAAATAGGCCGCACCGACGTGGAGTGCATAAAAGATTATGTAGAAAAATGTATAGTTGATGAGTGTAGAAGAAAAGTTCGAATTTTTTACGCCTAATTTTGTAAGTGCTAGTCAACCACATTGCTAGGGCAAATACAACGGCTATATCTCCGGCTACATTCGATACCCAAGTTGCGCTCCACTCTAACAGCTGAAAATGTTCGAAAAAATGTTATGGAAAAAGTTAATTTAGTGTTGTTAAATACAGTCAAAAAATACTTGTTACAGTCAATATAAAAGATAAAATTGTCCTTATTTGTTAACATTTACCGTAAAGCATGATGTATTGGACGAACATAAACCAAAACCAAATTAAACCATATTAAATTTCAATATAAGAAAATTATCGAATTCTAAAAAAAAGATGGGGAGAGGCTGGAGCATTTTTGGTAAACGCCTCTCCGCTGGTGTGAGTGTTTTTCGGGAATGCCCCGCATCGAAATTTCTTTAATAAAAATTTATAAGGGCACTTTTATCCTTTTTTTTTTACCATGTGTAACAAGTAAATTTCGAATGCATTTTGCAATTTAAAAAATAATTGTATATCTAATTGGTAGAATTACTAGTAACATTAGGGACTTACCAAGGCCATTTGATTAGTGATTGCCCAATATATAATAAACCCAATAGTATGGCCAGCAAAAAGAACCATTGAGATGTGGCCTAACCAAATATGATATTTGATACTTGATTCTGAAGTAAGTCCAAAAATACCCAAAATTGGAGATGTTCTTGTTACTGGAAAGAAGAGAAATGCCCAAGTTATATTTCCTATGTACCCAAGTCTTAGTGATACACTTCTAAACTTTGCTTGCCACCTGCAAATATCAAATTAGTCACTATTAGAAAAGGTTGGATTAGTCAATGAAAAAAAAGACTTATTTGTGTCCTTTGTTATGGTTTGTTTACCAAATTGGTTACCATGATGCTCTGTTCTTTTAAACTGAACTGAATTGAATTAAACTGAACTGAAACTTGATGGTGATAAAAAGAAATTTATTGGAACATAATCAAACAAAAATTTATATGGATCAAATGAAACGAAACTCATTGAACTTGATAGTTATTTGAAATTGAATGAAAGTTATTTGAAACTTAAATGAAACTTAATGAATCTGAACTGAACTGAACTAAACTGAATAAAAAATGAAAATAACATGCCAGTATGACTTTTGTTTCTATGTATTATGTTGCTTTTTTTTGTCCTTTAAGACTATGAATAGTTATTTAGATGATGTGATAACATTGTAATATGTTGCTTGTTTGTCCCTTTATCATGGATAACAAACAATACCGCTTATAGAGTTTTTTACTTTGCAAAGTTAAAAAAGTAACATGTTCCATTACACATGAATTTAAAGCACCCAAAATCCCGAACTTAAACCAATAATTTTAACGAAAAAGCCATTAATGAATAGAAAACTCACACTTTCTCTCCTTCCTTATGCATATGAAGATCACCAAAACTAACATAGAGATAATTTGCAAGAGACCAAATCAAGAGTGCAATAAACATGGCAGAAAATGCAAATTCCACCATTGTTACAATCCCCAAAGGTGACATTACTAAGACCGGCTTTCTCCACATCGATAAAATACGCCTGCAGTCACTCAATTTTGCTGCAATAAAACACCAAAAAAGATCCGAAATTTCACATAAAATGATAGAAAAATACCTTTTATTGGTTGAGTTTTCTCCTTGTTTGCTCTGAAAATGGAGGTAAATACACCCACAAATGGCCATGACCATCACTGGAAATGTAAATAACACAATATTTATTCCTGCAAAAGATACAATTTATACGGTTAGCTTAGGAAGCACGGAAACGGAAAGGAAACTGGAAAAGGCCGTTTTAAGAAAACATAGGATAGGAAACTGTGGAAAAACGGGTATATTTATTAATATTAAAATTATTAATATGTATTTATATGATTCCATTCCTCTTAGAAAATGAAATAACAATACACTAACTAAAAGAATATGATTGAATTTTGTGAGAAAATATGGACAAGTTAAAAAAAATGCTATTTGATAGTATTGATTTGAGAAGAAATTTCAGTTTAGTGAGAGGTAATGAATGTTTGAGTATAATTTGTTGGAAATTGTTATCTTGATTTCTGCAAGTTTTGGTTTTTGAAACGAGAAGGAAATATGGAAATATTAAGGTTAAGGAGTTTCTGTGCTTCCTACCTATTAGCACTCAGGCACGGAGACAGGGGGGAGCAGCCGCTCCCCCTTTGCCGGCGATTTCCCCCCTCCACTGAGTTATGGACGCCTAAGAGGAGCGGAGGAGGAGTCGATCATTGGCGTTCGGCAGAGGAGGAGCGGTTCATCGGCGTTCGGCGTTCAAGATACAAAGGAGGCCAGGAGGGGGAAGGGAAAGGGGAAGGGGAAGGGTGAAACGGTGCGTTTGGAGGTTTGGCCGGAAAAAATGGAGAATTGGCCAGGAAAAATGGAGGTTTGGCCGGAAAAAATCGAGGTTTGGCCGGAGAACCTCGCCGGAAAAATGGAGGTTTGGCCGGAAAAAATGAAGGTTTCGCTCCGCTCCCCCTTAGAAAATTTTCTAGATCCGTCACTGTCTGCTAGCATATTGCTTGGATCCTCCAATTGTTCCCTATATGTCCCCATATTTCCTCAATAAAAATATAATATCAAGCAATAGCAACTACTAAGAACTAACTACTGAGTACGTCGTAAGCAAATGAATTAATTCCAGTTAAACCCATTATGTTTGGAGGCAGTGAAGATATGGCACAATTAAGAAGTAGAAGATTCATAATTCAATCATTTCAAGCAGAATTACCAAGAGATCGGCACTAGAGAGCCACAAACGTTTAAAATTGCACGATGAGAAATCAAGCCAAAGAGCAACTCAATTTTCTTTGTTTGAACGTTAGAGAAGATACAACTACAACCAATACCACATTCATCTCACTGATACACAGCAGAACAAAGCTATAACATTAGCAGTAGAAAAACATCTTATTACCGAGAAATCGCAAAAACGAGCAACTCAATTTTGTCTGTCTTGATGTTCAAGAAGTTACAAGTACAACCACTACAATATCCATCCCATCGTAATAGAGGCCATGCATATGTAAATCATTAAGGAAAATATTACAACCAGCATAGCAATTATATCAGCACAGAACAAAGCTTTTACATTTCCAGTCGAAACACACCTTATTTCTCTAGCAGCCAACTTCAACATGGCAATTTGGTGACATAATTCTATCCTAAACAAACTAGGAAACTTCTCAATGTAATATACGATGAGTGTAAAGAGCAAAACCTGTATAAATCCTCAGTGTTGTGACCACTTGATATCCTCAAGCTTTGCCCCTTCCTTCACTAGCTCATAAAGAGGGCTCAATACCCTCAACTTCTCAACCTGCTGAACTGTAAGCTCCACCGCCCGATCAATCTCCGCCTTTGTAGTAAACCTCCCAATGCCAAACCTAATTGAAGTATGAGCCATGTCCTCATTAACCCCGAGAGCTCTCAACACATAAGAGGGCTCCAAGCTCGCACTAGTACAAGCACTCCCACTCGAAACCGCCACATCCTTCAACCCCATCAACAAGCTCTCCCCTTCCACATAAGCAAAGGAGAGATTCAAATTACCGGCATATCGCCTCTCTACACTTCCATTAACAACTACATCATCAAGCTTTGCATTGATTCCATTCAGCAACCTCTCTTGCAAACTCCTGATTCTCTTATCATCATATTCTATCTCCTTCTTCGCCAATTCACAAGCCGCCCCCATTCCAACCACCAGAGGAGTCGGCACTGTTCCACTCCTAATCCCCCTCTCTTGCCCACCACCGTTCATTTGGGGCTCCACTCGAATTCTCGGTCTTCTCCTCATGTACAAAGCCCCAACTCCTTTAGGGCCATAGATTTTGTGGCCGCTCAATGACATCAAGCTCACATTCCATTTGTTCACATCAATCGGAATCTTGCCCAACGCTTGGGCTGCATCTGTATGAAACGGCACATTGAATTCCCTGCAGATTTCCCCAATTTCCTCCATCGGTTGAATCACTCCAATCTCGTTATTCACCGCCATAACCGATACAAGTCCGGTATCCGGCCGAATCGCAGACCTCAATTTCTCCAAATCGATGATCCCGTCCTTTCCTACCGGAAGATACGTAATCTCGAAACCCTCCTGCTGAAGATGCCGGCAAGAATCGAGAACGCACTTGTGCTCCGTTTGAGTAGTGACGACATGCCGTTTCTTATCTTTGTAAAACTTCATCACACCTTTAACGGAGATGTTGTTCGACTCCGTCGCGCCGGAGGTGAACACGATTTCCTTCGGCGACGCGCCGATCAGATCCGCCACCTCAGCGCGTGCATTCTCCACCGCGGTGTCGGATTCCCAGCCGTAGAGATGAGTCCGCGAGTGCGGATTCCCAAATCGAGCGAGGTAGTACGGAAGCATCGCGTCCAAAACCCTAGGATCCACCGGAGATGTTGCTTGCATATCTAAGTACATAGGCCGAGCTGAGATTTTCACTCCTTTCATTTTCACCACTTCCTGATCATCATAGGGTTCAGCCGCCGCCGCAGCTACGGTAGAAAATCGCCGGAGAGCGTTTAAGTCGGAAGTTTTTGTAACTGTTCGCCGGACGGCGGAAGCCAAAAGCTTGGAGGCCATGGCTATGAGAGCTATCCGTACAATTGTAAACTGAAAATTGAGTTTCTGTTCGATTGGGTAAAATTAGGGTCACCGACGAGTAGAGATTCATATATAGGAAACGTGACAGTTTCCTGCGCGTATAAAATGATTCTCAATTTTTCTTTAAGCTTCATCGTTACGCAATATACGGCACCGTCTTGTAAAAGCACGAGCTGATACGGTGTCGTTTTTTGTTGATGCGCTGAAAACGAGGGCGTAAGAAACACGCGCTTGTAAAGGCGGTAAAGAGAGGCATTTGGTTATGCCTTTGAGTAAAACTGCCATTTTTGAGTAGAAGTTATTTAAAGGAAAGAGCCATTGATGGTTTCTTCAATTACATCCAAATCTGAGCTTTCGCGTTTCTAGTCCAACAGCCTACATACTGTTGCAGTTCTTCAATTTTGTGCCTGTTTTTGGATAATATTGTTTCCTGATTGAAGTCCGTTTCCACCATTGTTGTATTGTAGAATTTTGTCGCTCCGATTTAACTGTAAGTTTCTTCTTTAATCTTCCTGTCTTCAATGCGGAGTAGTTTGTTGATTAGATTATTTGATTTCTTCGCATCTCAAATTCCGATCCATACATATGATTGGGATATTGAACTTGTGTGATGGATTCAATTGCTTCATTCTGTCTGATAATTTTGATTAGAAATGCTGCAGATCTTGCCTCGCTGTTTGTTGATTTTATTTAAAGCTATGGTTATACCAGCATCCTAATATTCTATCCTGCATTCTTTTCAGATTCCTTTATTGCTTGTGATATATAAACTCCATTTTGTTTGAATTACTTGGATCAGTTGGCCTACAATTGGCAGTTTAATTTGAGAATTGGCCTTCTCTTATTTAGCAATCAGTTACTCCATTAGCTTAATAAACTGTTTGATGGAAACTAATAGGTACGTTTATACATGGCTCTGATGTCACCACGCCGGAACCCGAGATCAAGAGGGGAAGGCTTCAAAGTAAAGCATGCTCTTCAAATATGTCTGCTGCTTGGTGTGGGAATCTGGCTGATTTACCAGGTGAGGCACTCTCATGACAAGAAAGCAGCAGCCTTTGAGGACAAATCTGTGACTGATGTTGTAAAAGTAGTGGGGAGAAAGGGCTTGCCTGAAGTCAATGAATCGGTTTCGAACAATGAGAGGGAAAGGGAGGAAGATGAGGAGAACAAGAATGGAGAAGTTGCAATGCCAGAGGATAAGTCAGATATTGGAACAGGAGATCAAGAGGCTTCTGTAGATCAAAACAAAGATGAAGCAGAAAACACGGGAAATTCGAGTGAAGAGAGAGAGGAGGAAAATAGCACTGATAATGTTGGAAACAAAACTGATAATGAAGAGATCAAAGAGGGGGGGAATGAAATTGAAGAGGGTAAGGAGAATGGTGAGAGCAAAGTGGCGGAAAGCCAAGAGATTCAGGAAAATTTGGGTGAAGAGAGGATCATGAAAGCAAAGTGGCAGAGAGCCAAGAGAATGCAAATCAAGAGATTCAGGAAAATTCGGGTGAAGAGAAGGATCGTGTGACGGAGAATCAGGAAACTGATATTAAACAGGTTGTGGGAGGAGGCGAAACCAAGGAGGCCAAAGATAAGATGGGAAATTCGGCTTCGACAGATGATCAGGTTGTTGATGGAAATGAAGGGCATAGCAAGGAGGCGAGAGAAGAACATTATAAGGGTGACGATGCTTCGAGTTCAGTTGTCCATGAAACTCAAAACACTGATGGTGCAGAGCCGGTGGAAAACAAAGAAAAGAGTGAGGCTGACAAAGATGAAGTTCAAAATGGGTCGCAAGATACATCTTCTGAAGAACAAGAATCAAATGAAAAGCACCAAGAGGATTCGAACTCTACTGCAGTTACATCTGAAAAAATCGATTTGTTGGATTCAAGTAAGAATCAAAATGAAACGCAGGAAAACAATGTCTTGAAACAAGAGGATTCACCTTCTAAAGATACCGTGCAAACTGAAAATTCTGATTCAGTGAACAGTGGCCAGCAGTCGGATTCAAACGAAACACCTTCTACTGCAACCCAGAGTGTTGATTCAACTAACCAAGAACCAACAGAGTCTGGAAATTATCCAGCATCAAGCCAATCTACTGGGGTTCAGAGTGAAAATTCCGAATCACAATCTAATGAGGGAGAAAAAAGTGAAGACTCTTCAGAGCCCCAAGAGAAAGATGCCACTCCAAATATGAGCAACAATGGCGGTTCTGACCACAGCCTAGAGGCGAACAAAAATGAGCAGTCTGATTCTACCAGTGGTGATGCTAACCAGAGTGAAAGCAACACAACAAGCCAAAGTCAGAATGAGAATGTTGACCAGAGAAACAAAAACAATGGCAATACAGAAGAAGTGAACCAAACTCAACAAGTTGATTCTTC
>CAOJBJ010521562.1:0-10289 GCA_948291685.1 Euphorbia celastroides | reverse complement strand
TATACTGAGTTCCCTTTCTTATTGATTCATAAAGATTGCTGAAATTTAGCTTGCACATTTTAGTTGTTGATCTAGAATTTGTGCATAAGATTACTATTATACACGCCTATATATTTTTGAAGTGTAATGTTCTCTTAGATTTAATTTAAGAAATTAAGTTCAGTTCAGTCCAGCTCTAATAAGTTTCAATAAGTTCAGTTTAGTTCAGCTTTAACAAAATTAGTTCATTTCAACTCCAATAAGTTCCAACAAAGTTTTATAACAACAACTAATAATAAGTTCTAATAATAATAATAATAAAGTTACTTGTTAATTACTTAATGAATAAACTATAATATTTGGTTATGAGAAGTCTAATTTATTTTTTTTTCTAAAATACCTGTTGAAAATTTCTTAATTTTTGATTTTTTTTTTCAACGTATATTGTTTTCATAAGAATTACACACTCATAAATACAAGAATTATGAATCTTATAAAAAAAAGCCAATGAATGACAATCGAAAATAATTGAAAATAAAAGGTACAACACAAAGACAATTTCAGTAAAGTAATCAATTCACAATTGATTGCCATAATCCACGTGTGCCCCCAAAAGAAAAATTTCACTCTTTTTGTTTTGCAATCCTTTATTTTTTAGTTCGTTTCTGGAATAAAATAAGGAAAATAAATTAATATAATTTATATTATTATCACATAAAAAATTGATACACTTTTACACATAATACAGTTTTAGTATATTATTATCATTTTTGATAATATTTTTTAATATAATTTATCATAAAATTACTTGTTAATTACTAAATGAGTAAAAATATATAAATATAAATCTTAGCAAAATTAAAAAATGATCATTTTTTAGTATTAATGTACGTAATACCATGAATTTGTTTGTTATTTAGAATTTTTTATTAATTGATATAAATAATTGTCATTATAAATTTAATTAATTTATTAATTATTTTCTATATTTTGTACTTGTTTTAATAAAGTGATATGACACATTTATATTATTTAAGTTCTATTAAGTTTTAACGAATTCAGTTCAGTTCAGTTCAGCTTTAACAAATTCAGTTCAGTTCAGCTTTAACAAATTCAATTCAGCTCTAATAAGTCCAGTCCAGTTCAACTACTTCCAGTCCTAAAGAACAGGGTCTTAGTGGAGAATAGAAGATGGTCCTTAGTGTTGTCTTTTCTTACATTACATCTTTTTTATTTTAACATCTCCATACCTTCTAATGCTTCTTTGTTCTGTTCCAATCCCACTAGATGAGCTTTATGTATTGGAATTTGGAAACAAAAACAAAAAGGTTGAGAGTACTGATAACAAAGAGAGTTTTACATATCCAAACAACACCAAAGAGCGGGAATTATGCCATGTACTAGTCTTAGAACCTTTATAAGTGGATATTAAAGGTGTTTCCCATTGCTTAAAAGGTGCTCATAAGAAGCTTTTTTTAACTTATAATCACCATTTTTAATGTTTCTCATGACTCATTTTTAACTTAAAAAGCAAAAAATTCAGAAAGACGTCAGATGAGCTTATAAAAAAGCAGTTTTTTTTTTGTGTATTCTAAGAATAAAAGTTAAAAAGCACAAATTATGAGAGATACCTCTGTAGTCACATTGGCAATTGTTGAAAAGAACAATATTTGTTTGACCCGAAGTCAAAATTCCATTTGATGCGATATATGTGACATTACATGAACATTGCTCTTTTACCAAAATTTGATGCTCACATCTCTGTTCATGGTTGAGATAAAGAAAAAAGGCCTGCAAAAAATATTTACAACAATTTCATTGACTATATGCATCCAGCTAATTGATACAAAAGAACACTACCTTTAGAATGTATGGCAGGCTACACAAATACAATGCTTAATAATGACAATTGCTGCTTTTTAAACATCAAATTAAGTAAAATATAATACACTTTTTGCTTATTAGCAACATATAAAGAACAATTTCTTTTTAAAAATCATACCTGCAAATTGCATAATCCTATCATGCTAGTACCTTTTCGAAATCGCTGGCATTTTGCATTTGTTCTTTCGATCATGATAAAGTCGTAAAATAACTGCTGCAGTTTCCTCAATTGCTTTCCCTGTTACCTCTGCACATATCAAAACAAGTAAAATTCAAACCACAAATTTAATCCCTAAATGATAAACACTTCGTCCCTGTTTGGGATTACTTTCCCAAGCTGATTTTCCTAAAAGCTCCATTTTGAAGCTTTCCCTAAAAGTAGTAGATTATAGTTTTAGAAAAGCTGCTTTGACAGTTCTTATCTTTCAGAGACAACAGCTCTGACAGCAATACCAAACAGACCCATATATGTTGAAGAACATTACCAATTACAGGCCACGAAGGATTTTGAGCAAACACTTTACGAGCATGTTCCAATTCCTGTCTCACATGATCCATCTCCGAGTAATTACTCCTCGACTCTCGTGTAAACCCGAGAGTCTTCGCCCTCGCTCTCCTAATCGTTTGTAAAACCGTCGGATTAATCGTCAAACCAAAAACCTTCTCCGGATCAATCGAGAATAGAGTATCGGGCAACTTTATGCCCATCACAATGGGCACATTCGCAACTTTGTACCCCTTCTGCGCCAGGTAAATCGAGAGGGGAGTTTTTCCGGAGCGGGAAACGCCAGCGAGGACAATGTCGGCTTTGTGGAGGTTTTCGGGCAGGGCCCCGTCGTCATGTTTGATAGTGAATTCCATGGCCTCGATGCGCTGGAAGTATTCGTCGGATAAAGGGGTGGTTCTTCCAGCCCCACGGGGGAGGCCAGAAGGCGAGACCCCTAAATGGGCTGCGATTGAATCGGTTATGGGGCCGAGGATGTCGGTTGATGGAATGCCCCAATGCTTGCAGGCTTGTTTGGCAGATTCGGACATTGATGGGTCGGCGAGAGTATAGAGTACGAGCGCGCCTTCTTTTGCTGCTTGATGAATGATCTGCATAAGTTTTTCTGCATCATCGATCTGCAAATAGACAATGAAATTAGATAGAACACAGCGATTCAGTTGCTGAAGATCGATGATGTCACAATTTATCATTTTTAGAAACAAATTCATTTGGTGTAAAATGAAGTTATCCTAATCATAGTTGGTGATAACATCACTGTTCCCATCGTTATTACAGAACTGTACATGAGATTCTTACCTCATACGGCTTCTCGAAGGTCATAACTAAATTAAAGACCAAATCAATTGTATTATTTATATTGATATATTTATAGAATAGAGCGGATTCAAAATAAAATCTATCTACTTTCCAGAATTCGAGCAAAGAAATTCTATCTATTATAATACTAAAAATAAAAAGTACTTCAGAATTGATCTGGTCCCTCACTCATTTCAATTTTGATTTCAATTTGGCTCCAAAAGTTGGTCTTTATCAGTAGAAGGTGTCATGGAACCATTTTACTTAAGAACTTAAGCTAACAGATAAGGTACAATCTTAGTATTTTATATTATTCCATGTGTTAAAACTCATGACAACAAATAGAAACGCAATTCAAGCCCTCAAACGTTAGTTCAATGAAGCTCTTATGCCATGCCATGCAATCGTTATACATAAAAGCTTGAGCTATCAGTATTTATAACCAAACTAATTGAACCAAATTCATCCTACAAGCTAAGTTTACTACATTGTTCTACCTGAAGTTTAGGCTTAAGCCTAAATTAACCAGCGAAAATTTGGTATTTCTGATGATCCAAATAAAAACATAACAGCTCAAATTCCACACTGTGCCAATCAAAAGTATGAAACAGAACAGATATAAAGATAAAAAAAAAGAGAGGTGGAAATCGTAAATTACCCCGGAGAAAAGGTGGGTATTTACAGGACAACCACGATCGACGAGGCAGTAATCGAATTGGCCCAAAGCAGCGTTGACGGCGTGCTCCGCCGTCCACCCAGTGCCGTCGGAGATAATGTAAATGGACTTGGCGTTGGTCCATTCCGCAATTTCGTTGTCTCTTTCTCTCGCCGGAGCAGTAGATTCGACGAATTCGGTTTCCTTAGGTTTTTGGACCGGCGAATTGATTACCGCCACCGGATTCCGGAAGTTCGGGCGGTCCAATTTGCGGCCGGACCGGATAGCTCGAGTCGCGGACCAACGCTTGAGCGCAGAACTGCCCTTGAACTTCCGCGGCTGAGGCTCGGAAATCGGATCCGAATCCGATTGGGCGGTGGGTCTCGCCGGCGGGAAGGATGGGGAGCTTATGGTTAAGAAAGCAAGCATCTTTTGTTCGCCTACCACTAGAATCAGAAGAGATAAAACAGAATTTTCTTGTCAAAAAAGGAAGGATATGTCGAGTAGCAATAACGACGTCGTTGTGCCTTTGCCTCATCTGTTTTAACTTCTCAAGCATCTCTTTTATTATCTGTTGCTTTATTTCTGAACCCAGAAATCGAAACTTTTTCTTTGGAATGGGCTGAATATGCTCTGTGATATTAAGCATGCCGCATTTCAAGAAAGTAGCAGATTTCTTCTGTCTAATCTTTGTTTTTACTATTGTAACGCCTTCAAATCTTTCTTTTCTGATTGCTTACAAATGTGTATATATGCGTTAATCTATAAATAGGCGAAAATGACCATGCTTGGCAATTTGATGAGTTATGTACATATTCATGATAATTCAACAGATAATATTAAACTTTTCCAGTTGATGTTAGCTTTATGAGCATTCTTCATGGTGCCAAACTGTTTTGCATGTTACTGATCTTTACCATCATCCCGTGGTCCTGTGGTTAACAGGTTATATGTAATTATGTACAAATGTCTCTGAACTGTCTCCTTATTTCTGAAGCCTTCATTTTTTCATAGTTGCAGATATTCTTCAGATCATGCTCTTATTATTAGTATTAGTATTGTAAACTTTTGCTCTTTACATTGAAGGTATCATTATGTTTGATCGCTGTCTCTGATTAACTTGTTATTTCATGATCGCTGTCTCTGATTAACTTGTTATTTCATTGTTAAATAACAAGTTAACTAGACGTCGACACAAATCACTATCGAGTTCTGAAGCATCAAGAACTGAACTAGTGACATTGATGTGGCAAGGAACTACAGATTCATTGTCTGAAGTGATTAAGCTGCCAGTGCCTTATGAGCTCCCGCCTCAACCTTACTCTTCTGAAGGTTATAGATTTTTTTTTTTTTTTTTTTTTTTTTTGTGTTTCATCAGTGCCTTATGAGCATCTGACGGTTGTCATTGGATATGCATCTAGTTCCTTGGTCGTGGGATCGACGGTACACAAAAAAAGATGTTTATGGTCAAGTTTGGCCTTGCCTAGTATAGTGGTTACTGCAAAATTGGTAGTTGTAGGATGTGTATTAACTATTTCTGATTAGATTTTACTGCAAAACACTTTTTAATTGTTTGATTAGTTTAGTACCTGAGGTGATATGTAAATATGTTTATTTTATTTTTTTAAAGTAAATGTAGAACAAAATAGATCTATAGATTTATATAAGAGCACTTGAGTTTTAAAAGAATAATGAAAAATGAAATACAATAATAATGTAAGAAAAACACAAGTCTAACTTCTGACAAATTTGTTTACGCTAAAAGAACAATTTGAGCTATTAGTGGAAGCCTGGAAAGTAATGCTACCGAGTATATCAATACATCATTTTGTTAGCATATTTAAAACATGATATCGATTCTATAAATAATTCCAAAAAAAATAACATTTCGTACGTGTGCCCATAATGCAATAAATATTGTTTAAGAAAAATGTCTCATTATTATATGGATGTTCATATGTAAAAATCTTAAAAGTATTCACTAATTACATTTTTCCACTTTAACATCATTTTCCTCACTTTTTCGATTAGTTAAAGGCAAATAATGAATTAAACAATCCAATTTTAAACTTGGAACCCGAACACAAACTTTCAGGTATTGAATCCAATATTCACAAATATTTGTTGCCAATTACTGAATAAAGCAGAGATCATTTTCACACTCTAAATAAATACAACAATATTCTTTTCCCGTTTTCATCTACAAGCAAAACTCCCAAATTGCCGCTTATAAATTACATTATTTCCTCCAATCTTTTCAAAATATTTCAACTGTAAACCATTAATTAAGAAAATATATAAGTAGAGAGCCAATTCAAAAATTCAAAACGAATGTCTTTTCATATGCCTCGTGTCAGCTAGCTCCTCTACTCCTCCTACTCTCTTTATATTTACCTGCCTACTCTTCTCTTTTTTGAATTTGATCTAAGTTTTTCCCTTCCAATTTCCATGGCTGTCAACGGAACTACAGAAACTGTACTCCCTTTTTCTTTCTCTTTGACACTGTATAATTTGTTTTCCCTTTGATGACATTTTCTCCTTTGTTTACAGGCTAAGCCAAGAAGTCCAATGAAGAAACAAGTTTGGAGGAAAAAATCTTCCAGCAAACAAGTAATTTCTCCATTGAGTGTTTGTGTCTGTAAATTGAGATTTTTTATGGAAATAATCTGTTCTTTTTTAATTTAATCGTTGTTATTTTGGTGAAAACCAGCTTTTTTGTTCTTAATCCAACAATTTTCTCTGGGGTTTATGAACTCTGTTTGGTTTCTGTTTCTGTAGTTAATTTCTCGCTAATTATAAACTTATACTAGGTAGCATGCAAACGTCAATGGAAATTGAAACTAAAACAAAAATGATCACCAATTCTGAACTAAATTTCAGTTCTGTTCAATGTTTTAGATGCACTAACAGAAAGTAATCACTTGTTCTTGAATAGGTAATATGCTACAATCAAGAGAAAGCAGAAAGGTTAGTAAAATCTAGTAGGCAGTATTTTGTTTTAAGCATATTGATGAACGCTTATTTTATAACCTCTATAACTTCCAGTCAAAAACGAAAGAGATCGACATATGAAAGTAACAACGAAACAAAATCTGCTGCAATGAAGCGAGCCGAAGATATTCAAATGAATTTACCTCTTCGATTTCCCAGCATGATAAAATACATGCTTCCTTCACATGTCACTGGCGGTTTTTGGCTCGTAAGAACACAATTCGGGTGCTTTAAACCCTTTTGTAGGATCAAGTAATGTGTAGACTAACTACTTGGATTTTTTTTATAGGGTCTACCGAAGAAATTTTGTGATGAGCATTTGCCAAAGGAGGAAACAATGATTGTATTGGAAGACGAAGAGGGGGAAGAATATGAAACAAAGTATCTCCCAACAAAGGTCGGGCTTAGTGGCGGGTGGAGAGGCTTTTCGATTGCTCATAATCTAGTCGAGGGCGATGTGGTCATTTTTCAGCTTGTGATGCCCACGAAATTCAAGGTATTTCGGGTTTGGTTTTATGTTTTTGGTTTGTTATAGCTCGGGTGACTTCTATTTATACTGTTTTTAGGTTTACATTGTAAGAGCCAATGGCTCGGGAGAATTAGATGGTGCACTCGGGCTATTGCAATTGGAAGCTGCAGCTAATCAACCGAACCATGGTTAGTAGTTTCACTTCATGTCGAACTAAATAACGGTTAAGTAATTGCTATATTGATTTGTTACAGAAAATTTGTCTGAAGAAATTGAAGAAACAGAAGAGTCAATATCCTTGTTAATGTGCAAGACAGAACCGATGGTTACTAGTGCTACTAACTCGGGGCTCATAACGGATCAATCTGAAGATGAAAATACCGATGGCAATGAACTTAGATTATCGGATTCTGTTGTTGAATTCGATAAAGTGAAAAACTTTGAGAATTTTGAGATTCAGACCAATGGTTTGGTTATAAACTCGGAGCTATCGATGTACTTGCAAACAAAGTACTATGATCTTTGCTGCAGTAGAAAAATGTATCTCCATGAGAAGCTTCTAGATGGGCTTAACTGTAAATTGGCTGCTGGAGTTATTGCAGAGACGATAAATATAGCCGATGCAATTCGAGCTTCAAAGGCGAGTACTTGTAGTGAGAGCTCTGAAACTTGGAGGGTCACTTTGGAAGCTTTCAAGAAACTAGGGATGGATGTGGATTTTTTGCTCGAGCGTTTGGACAAACTTAGGGACATAGCTGCAAAATCGATAAAACGCGAAGAGATTAAAGCTGGGAGAAATACTGCAGAAGAGGAGATGAGAAATCTTGAGGGGAGAATTTTGGAGTTGAAGAAAGTAACTAAAGGACTTGATCAGCAATTGTTGGAGATGAATTGTGTGGATTATGATCTTTTGTTTGAACAGGTGGCGAAAGCTGATTGGTGAGGACCGAATTAGTTACATCTATGGTATGTATTTTGGTCGAATTGGTCCTTGGAACTTGTCAATTTTGGGCGCTTTTGTGCCGTTTGGGATCAATTTGACAAAAAGTGGAAACTCCAAGGATCATGTTGGTTCCTGAAGTTTATTTTGGGGGAAATTGGGAACTTTGTGCATGTTCATGGGGATGTTTTTGTAATTGTACAATAGTGTCGTAGCTTGGAATTTCCCCTTGACAAGTTAAAAAATGTGTTTTTTGTTTGCCATATAAAATCATTTGTTTCACACTTGATGTAAAATTGAGGCTTAATACTACCTTTTGGGTCATCTTTTATAATTCAGGATTTTGCATTATAAGTTCTTGGAAAAAAATTCATCAATAATACTTCATTTGATGTATTATAAACTCAACATATGAACAAATTATAATTAACCTAATAGATTGCATTTAAATTGTACAATGAGGAAGGTTATAGTTAACGAGTAAAATTGAAAATGAATCTATGTAACCTCAGCTCGAATGGAAAAGAAAAAGTCAAGCTATTTGAGGTCATCGACTTGAGCTCGTTAAAAGCTCTGGTTCCCCGATAAATCATTTAATTCGTATTGAATGCAAAAATCGCATGTAGAGACCACAATTGTGTTACATGCCATGGAAATTGTATGAAGTTAAGCAGTAAATCAATTCAATGCCGTTCATCTTTAACTCATGATATGACCATATATATAAACTCTATATTTCATATAGAAACAATCAGTCACAATTTCACCTAATTAAACAACTGCAAAATGGCTATGGTTTGGGTTCATTACAAAGAGATAATACCAAATCCGACTATTCTGAACATCAATCAAGAAATTGAATCTGCTTATTATATTCCGGTCCAAAATCAGATGCTTTATTATTCTAATGTTCTCCTGGACGATTACATCTTATTACTACATTCAACCTGACGCCCATCTTATTCTTTTTGTGGTATAAAAGTTTTATCCTTAGTTCATCCAAAAAAAAAAAAATATCCTGAGTACTGTACTAATACCTATTTTGTTATAAATTCTTTTAAATTGCATTTTAAATTTGAAAAATTTTATTTGGATAACATTTAATGCTGATTTTATTCCTTTTATAGTATAAAATTTTCTGCATTCACAAGGCTTAGTACATACAATAATACCCACTTCTTATAAATTCTTTTAAATTGCATTTTAAATATGAAAACTTTCATTTTGACAACATTCAACCCGACACTAATCTTATTCTTTTTGTGGTGTTTACAAGACTTAGCACTTGAAATGATACTCATTTGTTATAAATTCTAATAAATTGCATTTTGAATATGAAAACTTTCATTTTGACCCTTATATCTTCTGATTATAATTAATGTGCGATCAATTATTTTTGGTCTAATGCATCAAAACCCCTTCAAAGTTAGTAATTTTTGCCGCATTCTCTCTTCAACTTTCAAAATAACCAATTACCCCACTCAAGTTGGCAAAACTCTACCAATTACCCTTTCAATGCCACGAGTCACAACATGATTGGTTTGACTTTTCAAAGATGCCATTTTTTTTATTTTTTTCTATCCAATCAGAAGTTGACACGTGACACTGAAAGGGGTAATCGGTAGGTTTTTGCCAACTTAAGGGAGGTAATAGGTTATTTTCAAAGTTGAGGGGGGAAAGCGGCAAAAATTGCCAACTTTGAAGGGGTTTTGATATATTTGGCCATTATTTTTTTTTATGGCAGATGAGAACTTTCACTATATCCTATAACTCATCAACATATACCCTTTATATTTCCGACGAAAAATCCGTGGGCGATCTAGCAGAACTTGCCGGGCAACAAATTGGACTTTCAACCGCAGATTTTGTCCTTGTGTGGGAAGAACAAGAACTTGACGAGACAATGACAATTAGAGACTGCGAAATCCCAATAAATGGAGCAATTATAAGACTAATTTTGAAGATGGGAATCCTAATTGAAGGGAAAAAATGTGAGTATTTTGTGAGAGTTGGGGAAAAAACAACTGTAGGAAAAGTGAAGCAGAAGCTTGAAGATTCATTTGGGCTC
>CAOJBJ010521074.1:0-11001 GCA_948291685.1 Euphorbia celastroides | reverse complement strand
TTTATCGATAAAATTAAATGAATTGAATTGGATTCCTTTAAAATTATAGATCCAAAACACACCCCAACATTATTATATAGAGCAAGTCAATGAAATGAAGCTTCTGCTTTTGACAGTTCTCTCATCAAAGTATCTTCAAGTTGCAAAGTTTCAAGCTAAACAAACCAAATTGAACCATACCAAAAAGCTCAGAATCTAATTGTTTTTCCCTCAATAGAACCATTTGATGCAAAGTAGAGTAAGACTGAGAATAGAAAATTACCACAACATTGTCCCATGAGAAAATAAGACCATAAGCTTCATCTGGTTTCATAGCATACCGAATTCGTTGAAGAAAGCCTTCTTGCAATCTATCGTTCAAATAATCCTAATTCCACAAGTAAATAAATCACATAAACTCAATACTCAATTCTTCTCAGACCATAAATAGACCAAAACCGTATGTGTTAAAAAACAACTCACCACATCAACCTTCAAAGGCCCATCTTGTCTAAACGTCTCAAACCCTTCTCCGTACTCAGCTCCAATGGCCTAATAAGCATCATGAGAATAACAAACACAACAAAGGAAAGAACCTAGAAAAACCCAAAAGTCCCAAATTCGTAAAAAACCTAAAGGTAATAGAAAAAGTAAAGTCCTCTCACCTCTTGCATAAAAAGCTTGTTAGGTGTGACAGAGAAGGCACCATTTTCGTCGAAACCAAAGGCGTTTCTGATTACTAAACGATTGCGCGCCTTCAGCTTCTGATGAAATGAGAAAAATCAGATGAATATAGTAATAACATGCGATTTGTAACTGAAAGGAAAGGGGAGGATGATACGAACCGAAAGTCGAAAGGAAGAGGGAGGAAAAGAGAGGTGGAGAAGAAGACGACAAGAGGGGGTAGAGGGAGAGAGGAGAAGAGAAGAAGGGGCTGTAAAATTGTTGCAACAACGCTCCATTTTTATTGAATTGATTTCAGGTGGTTGTTTCTGTTGGATATTATACGGAGAGGAATAAGAAGATCCGTGGGCTTACAAGCCACTCTCTCCTATTTGTTGCGTTCCTTATCAAAAACATAATATTTCCGTTCCGTTTTACTGGTCAGGGGATCAGGCCCCCCAATCGCGACTCCAACTATTTATGTTTAGCGTTATTAAAACTATAAATCAGAAGTGGCGGTTTCGGAATCGTGGTCATATCTGACTAAGTATAGTCCTTGTATGATGTACAAATAGATAATTTGTTATCAGATTAAACTTTGAAAAATAGATTTATGAGATACATTAGTTAGATACTTACAAAATAATAATGGAGTTTCAATTTGCTTAACTAAATATTTAAATATATTTCATTATATTTTCAATAAAAAAAACTTGAATTGTATAAGGGTAAAAAGGTCATTTAAGACTTTTTTGCTTTTATTAGTTTAGATTGTGTCACACACTTCTCTTTATACTGATGCGTTCTTTATCAAATCCCTGCTATACATGCAAGGATAGGTGGAAGGCACATGCTTCTCTTTATAACGAGACTTTCATTATCGACTTTTACGGTCATAGAATTTTTACTTTTAATCAAAACAACTAATTAATTATGTTTTTATTTAAATCAACTTTAGTTTTCACTTTTTTCTCATTTATCTCCTTCTCTGGAGTCTTCTTTAGGTATCCTATCAAACATTCTCTCTTAATTAATTTGGATTTTCGAAACTTAACATATCTCTTAAAACTGTTTATTTTTTTCGACTCCATTTTTTAGAATATTTTGTTCGTTTTATTTTTATATTTAAAACAAGATCCATATAGATATATTTTTTACATAAAAAATTTGAAGTTCTTACATTAAATTGGTAAAATTTTGAGTAACTTTCGGTACCCCTCATAACCTTATTTGTATGCATTTAAAATTCCTTTAATGTCCTATAATCTCTGATAATGTCATATAATTTCATACATATATAAAAATTGCAAAATTTTGCGCAAAACTTTTAATAACCCTCATAACCTCATTTTAACGTGTTTAAAAGTCTTATAATGTCTTATAATTTTCTATAATGTCTTCTAATCTCATATATTAATTTCGAAAACTTTGCGCAACTTCCAATAACCTTCATAACATCATGTTTATGCATTTAAAAGTCCTATAATATCTTATAATCGACTATAATGTCTTAATAATTTCATGTCTATAATCTTATGTAACCGTCCTATAGTCTCATGCTTTTGTGTTCAAACATCTTGTTGGCCCCTTTGATATTGGTTAACGGGTCAAAGGGGGTGAATGACTCTTCTTCACGGATTAAAGGCAGGTTTAAATAGAGTAGTTAAGATCTTTGACAATCCGGATCAAGAATTGATTCCGGAAGTAGGTAATTTGTAGTAAAATTACAAGTATAGATAAAAGCTATTAAAAATAACAAACAATAATTTTATCCTGGTTGAATCTCGCCTACTTTAGGGGATAAAATGGCTGTTGCTTTTAGAAATAAAAGTAAAACCAATATTTCAATTAATTTCATTCTTAATCTTTTCGTCCTTATCAAAATGTTAAATATATAAGATATGTAAAGTTTTCTATAAATTTCTCCAACAGATATTATTTCATTTAGTTCTAAATATTTCTATCCTGAAATTTCTTTTTTATCATTCTTCATTTTCTCATATCTACCCACGACAATTCTAAGTGCCAAAAGAAGTTTTTCAAAATTAAAATTACTTAAATCTTATTTATGTAGTTCTATGTCCCAGAAAAGACATAATGAGCTTGCTTTGGTGAAAATTGAGAATGTGATGTTGGATGGACTCTCTTGTGAAGATTTGAGTGATGAATTCGCTTCAAAAAATCGAATGACAAAATTTTTCAAATTATAATTATGCTGACGTATTCCTTTTATATTTGACAACTTTCTTTTTGGATAGGGTCAAAACATAAAAATTATATTGATAAATATAGTTTAGAGAAGTATTTATTGGAAATTGGGGAGATTACCGCTTGATTGCTCCTTGGATTTGCACTTGAAGAAGACGAACTTGAAGAGAAGTTTCCCGATTAACTCTAAAGATGATGAACATCAAGTGATAACTGCTTGAAAAGATGAACAACAAAACCCTTTTTTCTTGGAAAAATCTGAAGTCGTGCGATGACTTTCCAATTAAACTTTTTCGGGATTTTAATCTGAAAGTTTAACGGGATAAAATTAGGAACTGAAAAATGGAAGAACTTTGATGGAGAATGTTGTGAAAATTAGAACCAAAATCAGAAAATCAATGCCAAGAACACATTTTTGTTCACAATTCTCTTTGTATAGAGAATGAAGGGGTGCAAATAAAAGGGTGTGTCTCTTCATGAAAAGGTGTCTCTTCATGAAAAGTCATGACTTCTTGGAGAAGTTGTAACCCTTGCTGAAAAGGTGCAACTTTCCAAAGAAGTCATATTCTTTGGTGAAAAGGTATGACTTCTCTAATAAGTCTTATCCATGGAAAAACCATAACTTTTACGAGTCGCGACCGCGGTAATATGTTGCAGTCAAGATTTAAGTTCAAAACTTATTGTATCAAAACCATCCCAAATCACGATCGTGATTTCACAAAATTCTGTTTGTGACTTCACCAAACTTTTGTCCTTGCAACCCGGACCCTCCCCGTAACATATTTCGTTCAAGCATGCACTCCGCACTCTTCCTAACTTGTTCAATTACATGTTACGGTTGCATTGAATCCTAGTCAATCTAATTACACTAAAATACCAACAATATTAACATAATAGTGCAAGTTGTAAAGAGGTTACAATTGTTTTCTCAATCACAGATATGAAATGCTTTTTTTTTTAAAAAAAAAGTTTATATTAGAACCAGAACAAATGGGCAACACAAAAGGGAGGTGAGTACATCCAAGTTCCAATTGCCTCATTTTAATGCACAAGACGAGCAATATCATGTGCATACTATTAGCAGTTCTCGGTACATGACTAAAAAGACAAGAAGAAAAATTCTAAGCTAAGTCTAAGCAATCTGAGATAATAGACACAAAAATAGAATAGTCGGACTCCCTAGTACTCAAAGCATGAAACACATCGGTACTATGAACTTCAATAATCACATGAGAAAAGCCAATTGATTTCTAACAGAAAGAGCTTCGTGAATAGAAAGAGCCTCTGCTTCTGCAATCGACACAACTTGTTGTAATCAACCAGCCTTAGCGCAAACAAAGTGACCACCAAGATTTCTAACCGTTCACAAAAATAGCGCATCTGAATTGCACTTGACATACGGGATAGAAGGTGGCTCCCAAATGCCGGTTTCCATAGCTTCACTTCAAGTCATTGCATCACCAACACCCAACAACACTTTAGCAAACATAAAACCATTTACAGCTTCAATTGAACCCCCACCTAGCGATAAATTACTTCTCAAACAACATTGCGACCAGGTTGCTTGACAGTGTCTGAAAACTGATCGAGGTTGCGAGTAAACAGAGTGCCAAAACGACTTTGTTTCGTGCAAACCAAACAACCCATAGGAGATGAGCAAGCTGTTGTAAATAAATATCAGATTGCTTATTTTGCTGATAGTATTATCAGCAAAAATTGACTGAGTCCAGGCGACTAGCCAACCGCCTCAACCAAGCTAAGTGTGGCTTATCGGGGAGTGCTGAATAAAACCGAGAAGCAGTGAAAGATCAAAGAGACGGCTCGATGTCAGCAACGTCAGTTGAGCCAGTATCGTGAATAAAAAGGAAGTTTGCTGTTTAGGCAGCATAGACTCCTAATTTATAAAGAAATCTATTTCCCTTGTTCGGCAAGGAAAGAGCATTGATTGAATCCTAATAAGGAACTAATTCTGAAATAGGTGGAAAAGGCCTAAATAGCCGAATCCTAATGAGATTCGGATTTCCCAAACAAGGTGAGATCAACGCCTATAAATACCCAATAGCCTAAGGAGTAAAAATGAATATAAACGCCTATAAATACCTAATAACCGCAAGAAAACTCTCAATTTTGGAGGAATATTAGGCTTCCACAACTTATTCCAAATGGTCTCAAGAGAAATAGAGATGGCTTGATAGGCACTTTTAACTATGAACACTCCATTCGATTCATATGACCAATATTCCACATCCTTTTGTAAGAAAGGGAGCAGTAGAGTTCTCTTAAAATCAAGGAAGCTTCATTCTCTTAAAAAAATTGATGAACACGTTGGAAGTCTCACTTATTGTTTGTAATCAAACTAGCTGATGCTTTTACAAATAGGATTTACTTTGAAGACTTTCCCTCTAGAATAGACTATCTCCACCTAGGAAGGATTTTTCACAAATACGGGATTAAGGGGAAGATTTATGTTGCGAAGAAACGGAATGCCAAGAATCTGAATTTTGGTTTCGTCTCCCTAGAGGGTTCTTTAAACATGTATGAGGCGCTTGCTAGATTAAACTCAATCAGATTTGGGAGGATTAGGCTGAGAGCCTACAGGGCTCGAATCAATCGCCCGAGTTCTGTTCAGAAATCTGCACCCAAGAGTTCGTCGAGACCAGTGGTTAAGAAGAATTTTAAGCCTTCAAACAGGGATCAAAGATCTTATATTAATCTGGTGGTCAACAAGGAAACACCTCCTTCTTCAAATCTAAAGGCAACAGCCCAATCGGAGAACATGTCGGGTGGGGAGAATAGGTTTGTTGAGTTAGTTTCATGGCGTGATAGGGTGTGCGTTGGGAGACTTATTCATATTACCCATGTTAGAAACATTTTTTATATGATGCAGTCTAAGGGGTTTTCATTGGACTTTGCTACCCCGGCTGGTGGAGATTCTATTATTATTGGTTTTAAGGACAGTGAAACCATGAACCAGTTCGTCAATGGCGATTGGAATCTGTTGAAGCAAATTCTTTATGACGTTTCAACACTCTCTTTAGATTGTCATTTTTAGCCTATTTAGACTTCATGGGAATTCCACCTTTGATTGCCTCAGAATCATTAATTCGAGAATTAGCCTCAAAATTTGGGCGTCTTATCTCCATTGATGCGAACTTCTCCTCTCCAAATAGATTGGATGTCATATCTTACTTGTGTTCTGTTCCTATAGGCATGGCAAGTAGGTCCTTTCAAATATCTATTGGCGATTCGATGGTGACTATTTTTTCAAATATTCGCCAAGGGGTTGGGTGCAGCTGCCCATCTTGTGATGATGCTAAATCCGAAGGTTCAGAGAGTTTTGATGCTGATTTGGCCTCCCTGTCTATGGAGGAAAGTGCATCGGTGGTGAGGGAGAGTGAAGTTGGTTTATCTAATTCTTTAGAAAGAGCCCCTTTGGCATCTGATGGGGCGCCTGACTTGTAGCAGGCTTCAAATATGTTTGATGGAGTAGATTAGCTGGTGGGGGATAATATCATAGGCGAGAGATCTGAGCTGCCTCCTTTGAATAATATTGAAAACAATGTTGTGAGGCTGATAAGTGCAACTGATAATGGGGTAAACGAAAGCTCGGAGGCCATGTTGACCTTCAGAATTGGTGAGAAGCTAACGTTATTTAACACCGACCAGTTGCAAGAAGTAGTGAGTGCGCTTGAGAAGATGACTTGATTGTTGGATTATCCGAGGTTCATCTCTTATTATCCATGTCTTTAAATTTTATTTGCTGGATTTGTCGAGGTGAGGTTAATTACAGTGCTAAGCAAGATTTTATTAAAAAATGTGTTCGATCTGGGCCATTGCATTTTGTTGTTTTACTTGAAACTAAAGTGGGCGAAGTTCCTGTTGCGTCGGTTCGTAAGTTTTGGGGCCATAATGATTTTGAGTATTTTGTAGTTCCTTCAACAGGGATGTCAGGTGGTCTGTTGATTTCATGGAATTCATCTTTGATTATGGTTTCAATTGTGAATCATTCGGCTAGATGGATTTTATTTTGTTGTGATCTGGATGGCTTGAACATACATGTTTTATGTGTTTATGCCCCATGGTTAGCTTCAAAGAGGGTGTTATTGTGGGATGAGTTGTCTTTGGCTGTTCAAAATGTTGATAATTTGATTGTCTGTGGGGATTTTAATGAGGTGCTTTATCCTTCTGATCGTTCGGGAGGGGGAGGGATTACTAGTGGCATGTTGCAATTTCAGAATTTTATTGATCGGGGGGCTCTTTTTGATCTTCCTTTTCATGTAAAGGACTATACATGGTCTAATTCTTCTGCTTTTTCTAAGATTGATCGAGTGTTTGTGTCGGGAGAAGTGTTAGAGATGTGGGAAAATGTTAATATCTCTACAATAGACACTTCACTATCGGATCATTTTCCACTACTCTTTCGTTCTCATGAGTCGCTTAGGTCGGGTCTAAGACCTTTCTGATCACTTAATGTTTGGTGGGATGATCCTCTCTTTAAGGATTTCATGAGTAGTAAATGGGTGCGTATTTACTCTAGGTGGAGGGACAAATCTTTTAACTTTAAGCTTTGTTATCTTCGGGATTGTATTCACTCTTGGCATCTAGACCACTTTTCAAATATCCCTCATCGTATTGCTGAGTTAGAAACTCATATTTTTTCTTTACTTTCATCTCAAGTGAGTAGACCTATTGATTCTTCCCCGGGTTCAGATCTTATTGTGGCTAAATCTCAGCTCCTTGAGTTGAGAAATGATTTTGAAAAAATTAGACATCAATAATCCCGTGTTAATTGGTGTTTGTTGGGGGATAACAAAACTAATTTTTTCCATAGAATAGCGAGTGCGAGGAGTCGTATTAATCGTATCTCCATTTTAGAAGTTGGGGGGGGGGGGGGGGGGGTAATTGTGTTAGATCCAAAAACCATTTCGGATCATATTAGGCGATATTTCTCTTTTCTCTTCATGCAACACTCCAACGTTTTGTTTTCTCTAAGGGGTCTCGACTTTGATAAAGTTAGTGAAGTTGAGAATTCTCGGTTGGTTGCACCTTTTTCTGAGAGTGAAATTTGGGCTGCTATTTTAGCATGTGGGGAAAATAAAGCTCCTAGACTGGATGGTTTTAATTTATACATTTATAGGAGGTTTTGGGGGAATATGAAGTCTGAGGTGCTGAAATTATTCGATGATTTCTTTTGTTCTGGAGTCATTTTCGATGAGTTAAAAACCTCCTTTACAGTTCTCATACCAAAAATTTCGGGGTCTAGCTCACTCAATAATTTCGTCCTATTGCCCTTATTCATGGTTTGTATAAAATTATCTCAAAAAGTCCTTGCTTTTCGTCTGAAACCACTTCTATCTTCTTAGGTATCTTTTAATCAGTTTGGTTTTGTTCCGGGTCGTCTCATCCATGAGTGTTCTTTTGTTGCTTCAGAGGTTATTCATTCAGTTAGGTCCTCGGGTCGCTCTTGCCTTGTGTTGAAATTGGATTTCATAAAGGCTTATGATAGTGTTTCATGGACTTTTATTCATGAGTTCATGTGTAGTATGGGTTTTTGTGAGAAGTGGTTGTCTTGGATGTCATCAAGTCTTGATGGATCTTCCACATCGATTTTGATAATTGGTCTCCCTCGGATTCGATTATGTTGAAAAAAGGTGTGAAGCAAGGAGACCCTTTATCTCCATTTATTTTTACTTTAGCGATTGAAGGTTTGAAGAGACTTTTTGATGCGAGTATTGAGGTGGGTCTTCTTCCGGGTTTCAAAATAGGAGACTCGAATGTGGATATTTCTTTGTTACAATTTGTTAATGATACATTATGTTTTCTTCTGATGGATGTTTTTAGTATATCGACTTTCATTCGCATTTTTAGGTGTTTTCAGGTTGTTTCGGGGTTAAGTATCAATTTTAGCAAGAGTTCCTTGTTGGGAGTCAATGTTCTCGAACCCATTTTATCACAGTGCACGAAGCTTCTTGGGTGTAAGATTGAGCATTTCCCCATTCTGTATTTGGGGTCTCCATTGAGTAACAAACGTATAGAGGTTTCGTGTTGGAATCCGCTTATTGCTAAGTTTCATTCCCGGCTTGCAAAATGGAAAGGGAAGTGTTTGTCTTATGCGGCCCGTGTAGTTCTTATTCAGTTGATTATAACTTCCCTTCCGGCGTATTGGTTATCGCTCTTGCATATGCCTGTTTTTGTTAATAATTCTCTTGTTCGTCTAATAAGTAACTTCCTTTGGCAAGGTGATGCTCATATAAGCGGGTTATGTAAGGTTAGTTGGGTGACCATTAACTTTCTTAAATGTTATGGGGGCTTGGGTATTCGGGATTTTGGATTGTCAAATTTCAGCCTTTTGTCTAAGTGGTTATGGCGGCTTAGAATGGTTGATAATACTTCGCTTTGGTACATTTTTTGTGTTCGAAAGTATGGTTTCTCATCTTGGAATTCAGTGGAGAGTTGCAATTTCAATCAGTTTTCCTTTTTGTGGAGGGGAATTATAAAATGTTGTATTAATAATTCGTCTTTGTGGGATTTTTTTAAGAGAAATGTGAAGGCTAAGATTGGGAATGGGGTTAGCATATCATTTTGGTTCGATAACTAGTGCGGAGACCTGCCTCTTTCAGTTCTATTTTCTGACTTAATTCTGTTGTGTAGCTCCCCAAATATTTGTGTCCGGGATGGTTGTGTTGCTCTCTTTAGTATTTCGGGTTATGGGAGACCTTTTTGGGTTCAGAACCTTCTCTTTCTAGCCGGGATAGGTGTGATAAATTGTGTTTGTGGATAAGATATGTTGGCCGAATATTTTTCCTTTGGATTCAGAGTTTAGGAGTCCAAACGTTTGCCTCTATTTTGGGATGGAGACTGATCATTTTATATGGGGAAATGGGGAGCATTTTTCAGTTGTACATGTTTGTAAATTGCCATTTTGCGAGCTTGGTCTAGTTAGTCCTGAATTTGTTATTATTTGGGATGCTTGTGTTTTGCAAAGGTGAAAATGTTCTCTTGGTTACTATTTCATGAATGGCTTCCTACTAATTCTTTCTTGATTCATCAGGGCTTCGCTTTGGAAAATATTGGTTGCGTGTTCTGTGGTTCCATTGAAACAGTGGATCATGCTATTTTTGAGTGTGAAGGAAGCTTTAAACTTTGGTCAGAATTTTATCGGTTGTTTAGCTTTTCTATTGTTTGGCCTTTTTCAGGTTTTCTCTTCTTATCTTTGTGTAGTAGTTTCTTTAAATCAAGTGTGATGAAGGAATTTGGGATTTCCCTCTGGTTTATTATTGCTTGGGCTTTGTGGAGGAGGAGAAATAAGAAAGTCTTTGATGATGATTTTGCGAAAAGTGACTTATTGCCTTGGTGTATTTACAATTGCTTGTTCGTGTTCAAGGCTAGAGAATGAAAACTCCTTTTTCAACTGGAGATGTCATGATGAATCTGGCGATGGTCCTTGACAGATCTTGATGGAGTTTGTTCCATTTATTGTGGCTAGGCTTGTATTTGTTTTGTAAAGGTTGAGCCTTTGCTCCGTGGTGTTTGTATACTCTTTTCATATATATTTTGTTAGTCCCTTAGGAATATACAAACAAGGTCAGAGGGGGTGAATGACCCTTTTTTCACGGAAGCAAATTGATTTGCAATTTAAAAACCTTCGAATCCGAACTGCGAGTTGGTTCTGGATGCAGACAGATAAATGAACTGAAATTTAAATTGCACAAGTGTTTTTATCCTGGTTCGGCCCCCGCCTAATCCAGTCTCCAGAACTCCTACTAGGCTTTAATCCACTAATGTTCTTCTTTACGGGTAGAAGAAAATCCCTTTACAATTGTTACGGAAAGACAACTCTCTCCGGACTTTGGATATACCACTAAACTAACACCTAGTATAGCTGAGTCCGTTACCGGAGCATGTTTCTTCCAGAAGTAGGATATACCACCAAATCAACACCTAATATGGCTGAGTCCTTTCCTTTTCTGGGATATACCACTCTCGATCACTCACCGGATCTTAGAGCTAAGTCCCAACTTTTCAATCCCCCGATTGAAAAGATTTACAATTCACTTTTCTAAAAAGTTTTCTAAGAACAGATTTGACACTAACTCTTGTTCTCTTTTTGAATTCTTTAGGCTGATTGCTTGTGACTTTGTTTTGCTCTTG
>CAOJBJ010521039.1:0-10876 GCA_948291685.1 Euphorbia celastroides | reverse complement strand
TAGTTAACCCGCGAAGTAATATATAATTTTAAGAAACAAAATTATCATATAATACAATTCTATAAGACTGTATTCTTTTCCTTTTTATTTGTTTTTATACTGTACACATCATCTTCTCTTTTCAATTGTTTACATCATATTCTAAATCTATTTTTTAAAATTAAATATTATTGGTTTTATTTTGTTTCATTTATTATGATTATATTTAAGAATAAATTTATCAGTAATAATTATTCATAGTAATTAATACATAATGATGAAATATTTTCAATTATTTGATCAAGTGAATTTAAATAATTTATCGTGCATGACACGAGACACTAAGCTAGTTTATACCTAAAACCGCATGTCATTTCCAAAATTTTCATATCTAACCCATTGATTAGGTATAGTTATAAATATTTAAAGGATAAATGCATTCGGACCCTCCTGAACTTGTTCATGTTTTTGTTCGGTCTTCCTAAATTTTCAAAAGTTTCTCTCACCCCCTTAACTTTCTAAAAGTTTCTCTCGTCTCCTTTAAAAACTTTCAAAAGTTTCTCTCACCCTTTAGGTGCCACGTGTCAACTTCTGACTTCAAAAATGACATCCAATCAAAAGTTGACACGTGGCACTAGGGCGGGGCGGTGAGAGAAAATTTTGAAAGTTTTTAAAGGGAGTGAGAGAAATTTGTAGAAAGTTTAGAGGGTGAGAGAAACTTTTAAAAGTTCAGGGGATCAGACAAAAAAGTAGATAATTTAAAGGGAGTCACGATGCATTAAATTGTATTTAAATATAAAAATCAAGTAATTAATTTTAACTACGTAGGAAATATAAAGTTGTCAATTTAACTAGCATATATGATTACAATGTAAATTCTCAAGATACATTTAAAATGTTTTGTTTTATGGACCACCTTAATGGTGAGATTTTCCACACGTAAGACAATAACTTTAATTGAAGCTTGTATAAGGATTGTGGTCAATATGAAAAAAAATTTCTCCAACTCAATTCAGATCCGCTTAGATGAAAATGAAGACTACTTATAACACAAAAATCAATAAATCTCGAGTTTCTAAATCTTTAATGAAATGAAGACAAATTTATCTACCCTAAGGTCATGTCTAGTCGTTACTTTAAAAACTTTACTCCAAACTCTACTTTTACATCACTTTCTCTATTTATAGAATAGCTTACTCCAACCATATTCTAAAATGGAGAAATGAATAGGTTACTCTATATTTGAAGAAAATAAGAGAAACTCTATTTTTAAAGTAGAGATATAGAGTACCGTTGGATTGACCTTTAAGATAACCGGCGTCTGGGGGGGACAACTGCTCCCGTCGACCCCCCTCTCCCACCGTCACTGATAATATGTATCCCTATTCTCTCCTATATGTTATATTTGTCAAATTGAACTGAAATTCTTTTCCCTATTTTTACTCACGGGGCATCTCCTTGGAAATGAGAAAAACGTTTCTCATATATCTTAATAGGCAAGTTCATAAAACATTGATGAAAGCTTAACAAATTTGTCTTTCTACTAAAAATTTTAATAATTCTTTTAATTATATTCTCATTTTTTATTGGGAATTTCACCTCTTATTGTTCTAATCATATCCAAATTCATAACAATTGATTTAAGAGTTGGTAATTCAATTAAACACTTTAACATTAATGTAAGTTATTGATTTCTGGTCCTTATTTTATTAAAAACGTGAAATAATATAACACAAATAGAAATGAATTGGAGAAAGTTTTAAATTGAAATTTGTAGATTTTGCGTAAGGAATATGCCAGGGTCGAAATTGACATTTTTTCCCGCAAGGCATTCTGGTACAGATGTGAGATAGATAATGTACAAATATAAGATACGTTGGGGGCATTTGTAGAAATAAGAGTTTTACTGTGGTAACATCAGTAATTAATTTCATATAAGAGAAACTACAAAGAAATTGTGGGCTGTTACTTGCACACTCTTTGCTCCTACTTCCAGCGGTTGATTTTCCCTCATTAATCCTTTTCACTCCATTTGCAGATTAGGTGTTGGTGGGTTATCTTCCTCTACTCAACTTCACCCAAAATCTGTTATTTTTCGTTTCATTTTTCGGATTTTTCGGTTGAGCTGTGAAGCTTTTTTGCATCCTTTGGGAGAAAGAAGAAGATGGAAGACAAAGGTGAAGTTTTGGAGGCTGTGTTGAAGGAAACTGTGGATTTGGTAATAGATCTGAGGACCCTTTGAAGCCATTGATATTCCATTTGCTATCTCTGCTGTTTTGTTCAATTTGGGCTTCCTTTTTTTTGCAGGAAAATATACCAATTGAAGAAGTTTTTGAAAATCTGAGATGTAGCAGAGAAGGTCTTACTACTCAGGCTGCTGAGGAAAGGTTGGCCATTTTTGGGCACAACAAGCTTGAGGAGAAGAAGGTAGCCTTTTTCATCTTTGCAGTCCATTTTTTCTAACTATTCAAGGCTCTTCAAATTGAACTCAGAAATTGATTTTTGCTGGTGGTATTTTCAGGAAAGCAAATTCTTGAAGTTTTTGGGGTTTATGTGGAATCCTCTGTCATGGGTGATGGAGGCTGCTGCTATTATGGCAATTGCTCTTGCTAATGGAGGGGTAAGTGTTACCATTTCAAGGCTCTCAATTGTTTGACAAATTAAACTGTTCATTGAGCTTTGTTGAGTGTTTTTTAACAGGGAAAGCCTCCAGATTGGCAAGATTTTGTTGGTATCATCACTCTGCTTCTCATAAACTCAACAATCAGTTTCATTGAAGAGAATAACGCTGGAAACGCTGCTGCAGCTCTCATGGCTCGCCTAGCCCCCAAAGCGAGGGTAACTTTCAAATTATATGGATAAAACCATGTTTTAATTTGTGAAACTTCTTTTTGTTCTTGAGCCTTTGAATTTGCTTAATCTCTGTTTTTGCTTAAAAGGTTCTTCGGGACGGAAGATGGGGGGAACATGATGCTGCAGATTTAGTACCTGGAGACATTGTAAGTATCAAACTGGGAGATATTGTTCCAGCAGATGCTCGATTACTAGAAGGAGATCCACTTAAAATTGACCAGGTAAGTTGCTGTTACATGGTTTTTAATACTGCTTAATCTTGAAGTATTCTTATAAATGTTTTAATGATGTTGGTCTATTTTGGTTTGCAGTCTTCACTTACAGGTGAATCACTTCCAGTGACCAAAGGACCTGGTGATGGAGTTTACTCTGGTTCAACTTGTAAGCAGGGCGAGCTTGAAGCAGTTGTTATTGCAACTGGTGTCCATACCTTTTTTGGAAAGGCTGCTCACCTTGTTGATACCACTAACCAAGTTGGGCATTTCCAGAAGGTAAGGAAAACTGAAAAAGCCGGGAAAAGATTGCGTCTTTTTGTCTGGATGTTTTGTTTTTTCGAATCTGATAGCTGGTTTCGTCTTGTAGGTTTTAACTGCAATTGGGAATTTCTGTATTTGCTCGATTGCTGTGGGGATGATAATTGAGATTATTGTTATGTATCCAATTCAAGACCGGCATTATCGTCCGGGGATTGATAATCTTCTTGTCCTTCTCATTGGAGGCATTCCAATTGCCATGCCCACTGTTCTTTCAGTCACAATGGCTATTGGTTCTCATTGGCTTTCTCAGCAGGTTGGCTAGGTTTTTTGGTTATTCAACAATGAATTTCGGGGTGGAATTGTGAAATTTCTCTTCAATGTTTCACAGGGTGCTATCACTAAGAGAATGACTGCAATTGAAGAAATGGCAGGCATGGATGTACTTTGCAGTGACAAGACTGGAACCCTGACATTAAACAAGCTTACTGTTGACAAAAATCTCATTGAGGTGGTCTAAGATTCCATAAATAACTCAATAATGCTGTTAATTCTCTTGTTTTAAATGTTTCTACATTTAACCGTTCAGGTTTTCGTCAAAGGAGTAGATGCAGATGCTGTTGTTTTGATGGCAGCTCAGGCCTCTAGAACAGAGAACCAGGATGCTATAGATTCTGCAATAGTCGGCATGTTGGCTGATCCAAAAGAGGTACAGTTAACAATAATCTGTATGCTCACTGTTCTATTGTAATTCTTACATATGTATTCTTTATTGTTGTGTTTATCTGTTCCGGTTTCTTGGTTTAAAAGGCTCGTGCTGGAATTCAAGAAGTTCATTTCCTTCCCTTCAATCCTACCGACAAACGCACAGCCTTGACCTACATTGACAGTGAAGGTAAAATGCATAGAGTAAGCAAAGGAGCACCAGAGCAGGTAACATCGCTAGACTTTCACTCTTCTGTATTGGAAATTTGAACTGCAGTTTAATTTATATCTGCTGCAATACTTTTAGATTCTGAATCTTGCACACAACAAGTCAGAAATCGACCGTAGAGTCCACGCTGTGATCGACAAGTTTGCGGAGAGGGGCCTACGGTCTCTTGCAGTTGCAATTCAGGACGTTCCAGAGGGTAGAAAAGATAGCCCTGGAGGCCCGTGGCAGTTCATTGGTCTAATGCCCCTCTTTGACCCTCCAAGGCATGACAGTGCAGAGACAATAAGAAGGGCACTAAATCTCGGGGTCAATGTCAAAATGATTACAGGGGACCAATTGGCAATAGGGAAAGAAACCGGGCGCCGTTTGGGAATGGGAACCAACATGTATCCCGCATCATCATTGCTAGGGCAAGACAAAGACGAGTCAATTGCTGCTTTGCCGATCGATGATCTCATTGAACAAGCCGATGGCTTTGCTGGCGTTTTCCCTGGTACTTCTCTTTATTTCGAGGTGCTGATTAGTTTTAGCCTGTGTTGCTGTGTTTCCTTATAGGCGTTTGTTTTTTTCTTTTGGGTTTTTTCAGAGCACAAGTATGAGATAGTGAAACGGTTGCAAGCTAGAAAGCACATATGTGGAATGACGGGTGATGGAGTTAATGATGCCCCGGCTCTTAAAAAGGCTGACATTGGGATTGCTGTTGCTGATGCAACTGATGCAGCTCGAAGTGCTTCTGATATTGTTCTTACTGAGCCTGGCCTTAGTGTTATCATTAGCGCTGTCTTGACTAGTCGAGCGATCTTCCAGAGGATGAAAAATTACACTGTGAGGATTTTTCTGGGTTTATATTACACTTTATGATACTAGTAGCTGGATTTTGTTAGCTGATTAATGATTGTTTTGTCATCTTCCCAGATTTATGCAGTTTCGATTACAATTCGTATTGTGGTGAGCTGAAAATTTCTCACTTTGGTTACTCACACTCTCGTACAAATGGACATTGAAGGGTTTCTTATATTCCCGAACTTTGTGTTTCTTGTTTTATCTGACAGCTTGGTTTCATGCTTCTGGCCCTAATTTGGAAGTTCGATTTCCCGCCTTTTATGGTGCTTATTATAGCAATTCTTAATGATGGTACGGTTTTCAATTGCTTAAATTTGTAACATTTCCTTAAATTAGGATCATATAAGATAAATTCAATATTCTTGTCTGGAGCTTACTAGTTTTGTTGTTTCAGGTACCATTATGACAATATCCAAGGACAGAGTGAAACCATCTCCATTGCCCGATAGCTGGAAGCTAGCTGACATTTTTACAACTGGAATCGTTCTCGGCAGTTACCTGGCTATGATGACTGTCATATTCTTCTGGGCTGCATATAAAACAAACTTCTTCCCGGTAAAATCACTTTCTTGTATTCATGTTCTCGTTTTATACTTCATTTGTGATACGAAATGCATATACTGATTAACTTTTGATTTCTGTAAATTTTCCAGAGGGTATTTGGAGTACCAACCCTGGAGAAAACCGCCCACGACGACTTCAGAAAGCTCGCATCAGCAATATACTTGCAAGTGAGCACAATCAGCCAAGCTCTGATCTTTGTAACAAGATCTCGAAGCTGGTCCTTTGTTGAACGCCCCGGGATATTACTTGTAGTGGCCTTTGTGATTGCTCAACTGGTAAACAAACAATCCATCTCAATTCATTCCCTACTTGCCAAGTTATGCATTTGTAAAATGCTCATCATCTTCTTTCAATTGTGCAGGTTGCAACCCTTATTGCAGTGTATGCAAACTGGAGCTTTGCAGCCATAGAAGGGATCGGTTGGGGCTGGGCAGGAGTCATTTGGCTATACAACATCGTCTTCTACATTCCCCTCGATTTCATTAAGTTCTTCGTTCGGTATGCTTTAAGTGGAAGGGCGTGGGATCTCATGATTGAACAGAGGATTGCTTTCACAAGGCAAAAGGACTTCGGGAAAGAGCAAAGGGAGCTCCAGTGGGCCCATGCTCAAAGAACATTGCACGGGTTGGCAGCACCGGACACTAAGATGTTTACTGAGAGAACCCATTTCAATGAACTGAACCAGATGGCTGAAGAGGCCAAAAGACGAGCTGAAATTGCAAGATTGAGGGAACTTCATACTCTTAAAGGCCATGTTGAATCTGTGGTAAGGTTGAAGGGGCTCGACATTGACACGATTCAACAGGCTTACACGGTTTGAAGCCGGTGTTGGGGGTTTAAGGACATTGAAAGATCACATTTTACTAGTTGAGAGTATAAGTTATTGCAACTTCTGCTGCAAAACGACGGTTATTGCTGCAAATGGTTACTGAGCCTCGGGAAGTTTTTTTGTTATCTATTATGTGCCCTGCTGAGGGGAAAGTTGGGTCGTTTTTTGGCCATGTTCTGTCTATAGTAGTAAGGTTATTGGCTTTTGAGTCCTTTTTTGTTCTTCAATGTATTACTAATTATGAAACAATGGTATAGTTGGGGGACCATAACTAAAACGATAACCCATTTATATATTTACTGCTTTCAGTTTCTATGTGTTCCATTTTTATGCGGCTCAGGTTTTACGGCAATGGAAGTTTGATTGAAATTGCTTTTCGAGCTGTTGGTCTCAGGCCTTACATTACTGATTGAGTAGGAACTATTTTATGTTATTTTTTCAAAACAAAAATATGATGCTGCAAATGTTTGAAAATGGAGTTTTTCAAGACAGGTCTTGTTTTTTTTTTTCAACTTATTTTTCATTTAGTTCAGATTCATTAAGTTTCTATTAGGTTTTAAATAACTTGCACTTAATTCATTCAATTTCAAATTTTTTTAGTAAAAATAAAACTAGTTTAATTCCGAATCATTTGAATATAAATTTTAATATTGTTAAGTTGCAATAAGTTACATCAAGTTTACATTAAATTTAGAGTATATAAGTTTCGTTCTGCTACCATTAAGTTTTGCCAAAATAGAAAAGCAACTAATCTATTTGTCATGTTCAATTAATTCAAGCATTGTGCCCCTTCAAGTACTGTTCTTATGAAATGACTGCACTTCTTTTTTTGAACATGGCCGACGAAATATTACTTATTTATTTGTGGTAGAGACAAAAGTATCTTACTTGGTTGACTACACAAGTGATGGAAATTATTTTATGGCATCACATTGAATATAATTCAAAGTTGTTTGAGTTGGTAAGTACGAAAATGAAAGCAAGGCATTATGGGATTGACAAGTCAATGAAGTGGCGTTTACCCTTTTCGATCATGGAATTTAAGAGATATGGCAACTTGGATAGTGAAATATTGACGAATTTCTCGGACAAGAAAAGCCATACTTGTGTTGACATTTTCTAACTAGAAAATGACTCTTCATAAAAAACTAAAAAAGTGTGTAATTCATGTACGTGGAAGATTTTCACAGAGCTCAAATAAAATCAATATCATTTACTAAAGTAAGTTATAATAAGGGAATGGGAATAATTTAAAAAGTTACATGCTATCTTCTTTGGATTACGATTATTAATGTCTTCGTAATTGTATGAAATCAAACATAATACATTTATACGAAAAATGGCCAATGTCAAGCGTTCTTTGATGCTACTTCTCTGTTACTCATTTTTTCAAAGATCTCAAATAAAATCAACATGATTTACTAAACTAAGTAATAATAAGAGAACCAATTGGCCTTTGGTCAAGTGATGTACACCTTCTAATGTGTTGGCGGGAGGTCTTGGGTTCGAAACGCAGGCTCTTTAAGAATTTATTAATAATTAAAAAAAAGTAATAATAAGGGAATGTATAGCTGGGAATCATTTACGTTAAAAAACCTCATGCAATCTGCTTTGGATCACGATAATTAATGTCTTCGTAATTGTATAGATTCAAACAATACATTGTGCTTTCTCACATGCGAAAGATGGTCAATGTCAAGTGTTGTTTTGTGCTACTTGCTTTCTTACTCACTGCATCTTGTAAGTTCTTCACCTGTATCTCTTTATTTTGAGTTAGACCATAGCCTTTTGAATTTAAGCTCAAATCAATTCGATTGTATAAAGAAAAAATCGAAAAGATTTTGATGTAGGGTGTGTTTGAAATCAGTTTTTCTACAGAAATTCAATTTAATTCCTTTATGCTCATAATTCATGAAAATCGTGCATAAAATGTACTAAACTAAATAGAATTCTCTCACAAATTAAAATTCTAAACAAGCATTACTATCATATACATGAATGCATTCATTGAAATCCGGACTTCCCATGTATATTTAGTTCATTCTCACTAAAACTTATGGTTTTAACTCTTTTTTTTTTCAGTTGTCGCATATTTAGCAACAAAATTTGGTGTAATTTTGCTGTAATTAATGTTCATAGACCTCTAATTTGTAGACATTGTTGATAATTAAGTTTTTGGTGGGAAAGAAGATAAAAACAAACTTTATAAATTTCTTTTGGTATAGGTCTATCCCATCCTTGGGATATACACACTACACGTCTAAAGTGTTTTTTTCCCTCCCGGGAAACACTGTCTTAATATCTAGACAACGTGATTGTGGTCATTATGCTAACATACCGATTTTTTAGTATATTAGTGTAATAAACCCCAAAAAACATGTCTCTTCAAATAGATCCTTTGTCCGAAATAGTATGATTTTTCGAGATAAGACAATATAAGGCATGTAGACACATGATCAAAGAAGAAAATTTAGATTTTGCAGAAAACAACAATCGAAAGTTCTAGAACTTCCGGTTTTGATTCTGATGATTTTTTCGCTTGAAATTTTTGGGAGAACTTCCGGTTTCAATCTGAAAGCGCTTCACGACTTTAGAATTATCCAGACATTTCATATTTTTCCCCAAACATTTTTCTCTGATTTATCATAAACTATTGGCATTGAAAAAAGTTGTTAGTTATTTATAAAAAGTATCCGCCTTTTTTAAGATATACAACACCTTTTCAATTTTGCCAATATGGATAAAATTTGAGGTCGCTCTGGGATATGATGATTGATATCCAAATTTGTACCTGATTGTACAAACTTCTAATCGTGTTCACACCAAATTACAAGATCAAATCAACATCATAAAAAAGCCCTTTTGGTCCCTTAGACAAGACGAAAAAATAAGTTTGTGTTGACTAGATAGATTGGTTGCAAATGCAAGTATGGAAGGAAGTACAAAAACAAAATCACCTGACCTGCAGGATTGAACAAATTCATTTGTCGGATGACGAGTTTCATGTTCATGAATTGGTACAATGGAGTATTGTTCCAAGGAAAAATGTCCTCTGGAATTAAAAAATTTCTTTAACCCGTTCACACTACTGACGTTTTTATCGGAATTGTTTCTATTGGAATTATTCAGAATGAGTTTCATTTAATTTTCCATTCGTTATTATAGTTTCTTTTGGTTATCCAACTTGTAACTCCATTTTCAATAAAACAACATCAACACCATATTTAATCCACTAAATGTTATTTTTTCTCATTCGTTTTTTCTTCATTGTTTCTTGTTTTGTATTTTCTATCGATCTTCTTGTAACAGGATTAACTTCACTCACCGATACTAAAATAGTTTGTTCAACGAATGGAAACAAGCCAAAATTCACTTGAGACGAAAAATGAGACAAATTGAGTGACCCTAACAAAAACGTTTATAAGTGACTTTGTATTTAGTCATGTAGTACTATGAATGGCTGTGGATTATGTCCAAGGAATCTTCCATTATATAATCACAATAATCTAAGTAGTAAAGAAAGTCGATTAGAAATAGAATCAAGTTGATGGAGATGATGATATGGTATTCATGGGTGTTGGGAGGTTTGCCAATATTGGGTTTGGTGTTATGGTGGTGGAATGAATTGTGGTATGTTGTGCTTACTCGTAAAAATGGAGCAAAGTTACCCGCAGGACATATGGGTTTTCCTTTTTTCGGAGAGATGCTTTCTTTTCTTTTCTACTTCAAAATCCTTCTCCGTCCCGACGATTTCATCAATTCTAAGAGACGCAAGTAAGATTTCCGTTTTTTTTTGTACGTTCTTCTCTTATTTCATGATCGGTTTACTGCCGCATGCTGCTTAATCGGATTCGAGTATTATAGAGGCTCAGTAAAGGGACAACCCTTCATTATAGTGCGAATCAAATTCAAGTACATTTAAGAGGTTGAGTTCCAGCTGGTGGTTGGTTGAAATCTAATTAAACATGCGCATAGGCCTAATCAAGTCCATCATTCAGAATTATGTTTTAATTTTGGTATTAAAACTCAAGACTGGTATGATATAACATCAAAACAAATTAAGCATTATGTATTTATTTGAAGAGTAGGCTATCAATAATTTTGTTCATCTCGTATTCCCTCCATTTCAAAATGAGTGACTCTTTGAAATTTTTATCAATACCAATAAAACATTTATTATACACTTAAAATGACTAAATCACCCTTTGACTTCTTATGTGAAAGTTCCTGTCTTCTTAATTACTATTGCATACTACAATATATATTAAACCACATGACATGGCTAGTGGTGATATATCTCTCATGGTACTTAGATTTGAATTGATTTTGTTGAAAAGTAGAAACGTGATCTTCCCTTGATCATAGCCCAAAGTTCAAGTTCCTCATACAGTGCAAATACAT
>CAOJBJ010520491.1:0-12299 GCA_948291685.1 Euphorbia celastroides | reverse complement strand
TTGACTCCAGGCGGTTGAAGAACCGCCTCGACCAAGCTATGTGGCTTGACGGGGTGTGCCGAATAAAGCTAATGGACGAATATGAATCATATAACGGCTCAAGGCCACAAGGACAGTTGAGCCGGTATGGCGAATAAAAGGGAAATTTGTTGTTTAGACGGCATGAATTCCTAATTCGTATAGGATTTTATTTTTCTTATTCAGCAAGGAAAATGTATTAAATAAGTCCAATTGAGGAACAAACTCCTAACTAATCGGGACTCTGAAATAGGAGAATCCTATTTAGATTCGGATTGCCCAAATAGAGTGAAGTCCATTGCCTATAAATACCCAAGGGCCTAAGGTAAAGAGGTATGCAATTCTAAAAACTCAAGTTGTTATTCTGCTACTTTCAAAACTCAAACTGACTTAGGTATCGGAGAGTCCCCCAAAAGACATCCCTGATCCTAACTCTTGTGATTGTAGGTGGAAGACGACGGCCGGAGCTGGAGGGTTCCTTGACTAGAAGAAGATTTTATTCACAAAATCATCATTAAGTAAAACACTGATTAACCAAGTGACTAGAAATATCGATGTTTTGAGTAATTAATAAGAAAAGTATATATAAGAAAAAATTATAAGAAAAGTAAACAAGTTTGTTCGGTTAGTTGGTAAACTCCAAGATCCAATACAAACAAATTTTGAAAATTCTTGTAAGGGATTATTTATTTAACATATAAAGAAAATCCCACATTCTGATTTTTCAGCATTTGACAATTTTAAAACGAAAGCAAGACTAGCTTTGCTACGGTCACCTCTGCTTCCTTTCAACTTTCCTCTCTGACCGCCGATTGGCGGTTTTCGGCATTGTCTCCGGCGTGTAGCTTCGCTTCTCTTCTCATCTCGATTACATATACTTCTCCGTACGAAGGCAAAGGTAAAGGTAAAGGTAAAGTTAAAGTTAGAGCAGCAACTTGTATTCGATTCGTTCTGTCTAAGCCCTAATGGATGCTGCAATTTCTTTTGGTTCCATTGATCACTTCATCCTGCTTGTTCTTTTATCTCCTGAACTAAGTTCTCCCGTATTTAGTGACTCGAGTTTTATGTTTTCATAAGATGGCAAGTTTTTTCTTTTGGGTTTGGGGTTTCTTACCTACTAAATTTGGTTATTGAAAAAACATTATATCTGCGATCAAGATCGCTGATCAAACATTGAAGAAGGTTGTTTTAGTCAACATCCTCCTCTGACGATACAAAAATATAAAGTTTAGTAGATTTTCAAATTTATATCTGTTGATTGCTTAAAATGGGAACTTTGTGCAGCTTTTCCTAAACAACATAGGTTAATATGTTGTTAAAATATAATTTTTATTATGGTTTTGTGTAAATAGGTAGGCTCTTATAAACTTAAGATGCTAGAGGCCTCTGAAGAATTGAGGAGAGAAGGTGCAGTTGCTGATCAGCGTGTATATGTTAGGCAAGACAGTGAGTATGTTAGGCTTGTTGTACCCATCGAACCAAGGGTACCTCATCAACAAACTCACATCACACAAGCTGAAGCAAAACCGGGAACTAAATCTTTCACATGGTGGACTAAAGCTCTCACGTATTTTGTTCTTGCTATTTTACTCACTTACCTTTTCTTGAAATGGGGAGTCCCATTTCTGTTTGAGAAGGTAATTTCTCTCTGCCCCTTCTTCAAATATCTGTTTACAAATGTTTTTTTACCATTGGCTTTGAAAATTGCTCTTTACTGGATGATCTCATGTCTTTCTTACTGTTTACCCACATTTCTACTTCATGAATTGAAGTCATTATATTAGGTTACATAGGATCACAATTACTTTGATGCTGCCAAACTTAATTAGGCTAGAGCTAGTAATAATAGTCACACAAGTTATAATTAATGCTTATTCTTTAAAATCTTTTTCATTTGGATATGAGTCCATCATTGTTGCGGCAAGCACACAGTTTCACTATTAAATTCTTGACGACCTGTAGAAACGCGTGAGTAAGAGGATGTATCCAAATATTTTAAATTAAACTTTCCAAAATATGTGATAGTATTGCTTGATTCCTCTGTAGGTTCTCTTTCCCATCATGCAATGGGAAGCAACTGCCTTTGGCCGTCCAGTCCTTGCCCTGATACTGGTTGCTTCTTTGGCTCTTTTCCCTGTGTTCTTGATTCCATCAGGACCTTCCATGTGGTTGGCTGGAATGATTTTTGGCTATGGAATTGGCTTCATCATCATTATGGTTGGAACAACTATTGGAATGGTCCTTCCATATTGGATAGGTCTAATGTTCCGTGACAGAATCCATGTAAGATAACTACAGTGAATTTGTGTATAATTCCCATGCTTGATTTCCTGTCTCTGTCCTCCACATAACTAACTTCTCAAATGATCTTTTCAGCAATGGCTAAAGAAATGGCCTAAGCAAGCTGCTATGATCAGCCTTGCTGCAGAAGGGAGCTGGTTTCACCAATTTCGAGTGGTTGCCATCTTCAGGGTTTCTCCTTTTCCATATACAATTTTTAACTATGCAATAGTGGTAACTAGTATGAGATTTTGGCCCTACCTATGTGGTTCAATAGCTGGAATGGTACCTGAAGCTTTTCTGTATATATACAGGTCAGCTTCTCTTCATCTAGTAGACCAGTACAACTGCTTAGTTTTATTTCACATATAAAGATGTTGTCTTTATATATACATTGAAACAAAGCATTGATGATTGTCCTTCAATGCAGTGGGCGATTAATAAGGACATTTGCAGACGTGCAGTATGGAAATTATCACTTGACAACTGTGGAGATCGTATACAATGTAATCTCCTTGATTATAGCGATCGTTACTACTGTTGCTTTCACAGTGTATGCTAAAAGAGCCATGAGGGAGCTTGAAGGAAACAGTGCTGCAGTGGAACTGCCAGTCTCCAACAATGGCTGCTGTGATATGGAAAAGGATACGCTTGATGTAGGTAATTTGTCATCTGAATCTGTTTCATCATAGTCCACCATACTTTAGATGAGATCCTGACCTGTATAAATGAATAACAAAATGATCTGCTAGAAGAGGGATGTTGCAGTCCCCGATGATTTATGATGCTTTGATTTTTGTCCTTAATATTTTTAGGCATTGTAAGTATGAAGACATAAACTCAACATATGAATCGCACGCCTCTGTGAAATATTAGGCATTGGAGGCCGAAAACTTATGATGAGTAGTTACTCTAGTTTCCATGTTTATGGATAAATTTCATGTTGTCCTCCTTGGTATATGATTTTCCCCATTGGTATAAGCTTGAAAGATTAGTTCCCAAGATACTTTTAATTGAATACAAATTTTAGAAGAACAACTGAGGAAGAAATTCCTATTATATTCGTAGTAAAGAAGTAATTAGAAGCAATTTTATTTACTAGTTTGGTAAAGAAGGGTGTGGATGTTGAATTTACATGTTATGATTTGCAAATAACGGGGAACAGTAGCAAAGAACAACAACAATAATAGGTACAACTAAATCAGGGGTATTGAGGAAGTGGTGAATTTGGTTGAATAACAACCATTTCTTGGGTGTTAAGTTGAGTAGTGACGAGATTTTGAGCATAATGGGAGCTTCCATCTTCTGTGCTATGGGGCCTCTTTGCCCATCTGCTTATCGTCGATTGCACGTGATCATGGAATATGCTTTTCTTGAAATGGCTTCCCATCTTCACCAACCCAAACCAACAACCATAAAACTTAGAAAACAAGAATTCTATGATCATTAGTTAGAGTTGTTAAGGAAGTAGTTACCTGGGAAACCAAAGCATACAGAGGCAAGGTGCTGTAGCTGCATATCACTTGAACAAGCACACTGCACTTGAAGAGTGCAATTAGCGTTGAGAATAACTGAGACAAGGTAATTAATATGAGTGATTAAGTTGATTACCCCATGATTAGCCTCGGGATGATGTAGCCAAGCTTCTCCATGATGCATGATTCAAATCCATAGGTGAACTGTTTTACAGAGCAGTTACAAATTGACTTCTGAAAGTGATACTAATGATAATAACACAGAGTGAAGAAAGAAATACCCAGATCCAAAAGAAGAAGGCGATCTCGAACGAATTCTGAAATAGAATGAAGTGAATCAAGTGAAGCATTACAACTGGATTGTGAAACCAAAAATGTTTATCAGAGGGCGCTACTGCTTTGTCCTGAGATCTCTCGTCTGCCTCCTGCGCCAATCTTGTTATTATGTGCTCTAGTTTTGCTCCCACCAGCAGCAGTAGCTTTGCACAATTTCATTCATTTATTCAATAATTCACCCCCACAGAAGCGCAATTGTATTGTATATTTATCGAATAATCATTCATGTTGCACTCACAATTATAGGCAAAAAGGCTAACCAGAAGTAAGTGTGCCATCCTTGCACATTCAGCAGCAAAAATATCACCACAAAAAGCCATAGGTACCAGCTGTATTTATTGGATGGTTAGTTTGGCATTATGCATTTACAATAACTTGAACCAAAAAAATTGTTCTTCCAGACCTTATCCCGCAAATTCTCTTGAAATCGGTTTCGAGTGTCCTCAGTATGTAATTGTGAAAATTGAAACGAGGCACATGCCGACAATGAGTCTGCATTCAACAATATAACATCATTTTACATCCTTAATCAAATTACAGTTGTATTGTTATATGGTCATGAAACTGAAATCTGACCTGGATAAATCCATTTCGAAGAGCAATATAATCCGTCTTGGTAATGGATCCAGTAAAATGCTTGAAGAACGATATCTGAGCATAAACATATTTGGGTCCCAGTTGTGAAAATTTAAAAGATTATATAGGAAGACGACTAGTGAAAAAAACTGAACATACCAACCAACTCACAACAGCAGACTTTCTCCAATAACCTCTTGTATGTTTCTGAAAGAACAAGGAATTGTGATCTTCATGTGCAGACTTGGGTTGACCTGCCAAAATAATGGAAGGCGAAACTTCATATAGAAAATAAAGGACCTATAAACTCAGCACATTGTAATTATTTCTGCATTTATAGCAATAAATGTTCCTGCAACCTGGTCCTGTTTCATGTTGAATTGATTCTTCCCAAACCTTCCATTGCCGTATCTGCATTTAAAAAAAAAAATTATGCATCATTTGTATGAAATTTATGTAAAAGAATTTCAATGAAAAATGTCACATGCAGAAGAGACTAAAAAATTGAGTGGAAATACCCGAGCGCCACCAAGAACCATGGTGGTGGCGCAGAATATGACTTGCACAACTGCCAAAACAAAGATGAAAATGTGGAGCTGGTGCAGTGCTTCCAATGAGATCAGTTGAATCTGCCCCTGTATGTTATGCCCCAGATAGTTTTTATTTCCAAGATTTAATGTCAACTAAGCCTATTACTGTTGAATTACAACCCCCTGGACACTTCATAGTTGATACCTTGTGCTCACAATGAGCTTCAATAGTGGTTTCTGACAGCAGATTCCGTCGTCTGATTACAGGCTGGTGAAAATGTTTTGAGTGAGTTGTCTCGTGTTTTTTGCATGGAAGCATGTGAAATGCAAGATGAGGTGGAATACATATGCGGCTGATTGTAGTTTGAGTGACTGTCAGTAAAAGGGAGATGAACCCCAGAAGCATCAACTCTGACAGTAAATCATAACAACATTCAGAACAAAGAATTTGACAGAAAACATCAAGGACTACATTCACAGGACGATAAAAACCCAGCATATTGTGACAATGAACAAACTTGATAAGCATGATAAATCTTGGATTAGTTGAGTAAAGATCGAACCTTCTTTTACTTTTTGAAGAGCTTCAAATAGTGCTTCTTGTCTCTTTTTCCACAGTAACTGGAACGCCACAATCAGTTATTTGCTTATAAGAAGCTCAAAATATCAGGATTGGTTATAATTTGTGTTGACTAGATATGGCTTTGAAAAGCTGACCATAATCTGATATGGACAGAGATGCATATTTTATTATCAATCAAGCGAAGCAATTGAATGGTTTCGCATATTTTATGAGCAATGTGAGCCAAGTAGAATAAAGGATAACGTATTTGAATCAAACTCAGGTGTCAATCCAGTTCCTCAATTTACCATATTTCATCAAATTACTGAGATTAAATTGAAGGGTGAAAGCGATGCTTTGTATTTCTTCAGACTACATGTGCAATCCATTGAAAAGCTGTTCATCCTGCTATAGTCCAAAAATTGTAGAACAACAAGAAAAGAAACATTTTGAGACTTGTTTAAGAGGTACCTTTCCAAGGGAATGAAGAGCACGCTCGACAAAAAGAGACATGAAAACAATGATGAAACAGACAAGGGCTACGATCCATGTTGGTGTGAATTCCAATGAGTTGTTGCTCTCTTCTGCCATTCCTTTAACTAATTCAGACTAAAACTTCTCTATAAGTTATGTTGGCAGTTATATCACATCCATCAGAAAGCTGCAAGAATGGCAAATAATATAGCAAACATAAAAGCTGGAGAAAGAATATGATGTGCAGTATGTTTAGCAGCAAAATCATATTCATTAGTGGCCAATTCAACAAGAAAAGCACATTATTTACTGCATAAGAAAGGTACCAAAGAACAACTATCGTCCCTTCACCCTCACACATTTTTCTTTTCTACAATTTGCATTGATTGAAATTATTCTGAAAAAGACTAATTAAAATTCTGCTGCATAAGAATTTATGCCAGTTGATGTCCTATCTTAGCAGGCCTATTAGAGAAGAACAGCAGTATTTTTGCTTCCATGCGGGTCTTATTGTATGTTCCACAAATCATAAACACCTTAAGTCCAAAATAAATAAAAGAATTAGAGCGAGAATTAACTAAGGCACCGAGTATCTGTTACATTAAACTGAAGTTCTGTTCATCCACTTCCACACTGTTGTGATTCACATGTTTCAAAGAATACAAGATTTCATATCATACAACTTTATACTATGTATACCACAAAATCAGGAAAAAAAAAAAAGGAATATTCCGTCATACAACAGATGAGATCAATTTTATAAATCTTGTCAGAGTCCACTCTGCAGTCATCACTTGTCTCTATGCCCAGTTCCTCCGCCTGTACTATATATGTTTTTTCTGGTTGCAAAATTATCTAACCATACACCAAAAGCTTTGATGGAGGCGGTGGCTTATGGTTTCCAGGGTGCAGGAGGCGGCGGTGCAGTAGGGAACATGGGAGGAACAGCAGAGAAGATGGTGTTCTTGTCGATTCGAGTGGTCCTGTCTCCTGATAGAGCCACAAGTGCAGCCACTAGACCGGCGTTTCCAGCGAGAGTCGGCTCGGTGTAATTGTAGTTGGTTCTAACATCTTTGAAACCGTCGTGCTTGTCAGGGCCAGCCACCATAGCTCCAACCAGAATATTCGGGTTCGGCTTTTTGCTGTCTCTCCACTTCCATCCTCCTTTGCAGTTGTACTTGACTTTGTTTTTGGGGATGGATGCCCCCCGGTGATGCACATGTTTTGGGTAATGATTCCCAAATCCCACAACATAGCTCATTTTTCGAGGATTATTGCCCAGAATGTAATCAATCTGCCATAATTAGACAACCAAATGATTAACACATGTAAAATGTAACCGTTGTAGATCAGTTTACAGAAAGAACAGTGGGCCGCTTACCTGTGTTTTGGCAAAATTGCGAAGGACATCAGTGGAGTAGAAATTGGGCCCACAGTACCATCCGGGTGTATCAGCAGCTTCAAGATAATCACTAAATAAAGTAGCCAGGAAAGCTGCATTAACAACGTACTGAAGAGGCTGGGGTGCTCCATGGTTTAACTGTATCAATCCTCCTGCAGGACATTAAGGAATTTCTAAATTGAGATCCCGAAAGTGCAATTTTCAACTTGAGCATTGGTCCGAGAAGTAAGAAATGGTTTACCTTTGGTTCGGTTGAAGCTTGTGAAAATTGGCAGGTAGGAACACATTATTATACTAGTCTGATTGTGAAATGTCCTCAATATTTCTTCATATGGATATCCAGGGCTCAAGAACAATCTCAAACGACTCAAAAGCACCTGATTACACAATTACAAAGAATAAATATAAGCAAAACGGAAACAATGCTCTCGGAGATTAAATTGCATGAATGAAAAAACAAATTAATATTGACACGCAAACAATACAAGACAGCATGTCAATACACAACTCACTGGAATCAATCTAGTTTAGACAAAATATGCCACTACTTTATATTATAATCAAATTTTGCTAAAACACTAACAAAAAGGAGAGATCATAAAATGCAAAACGAAATCAAATGCAATTGAAGGATGACAAAAAAAATGCCAAAGAGATATGAATAGAACACATCAAAAGAAAATCAACAGACCTGAGAACCAGTCAGCTTGTTATCCCAGCTAAGGACACCATAGAAGGGCCCACCCCAAAAAGCACCGGCGTGCTTAGCCAAGCTAGGATGTGTAGCGAGCTGAAGATAGGAAGAGTTCCCAGTAGCATAGTAGAGCCAAGAGGCCCCCCAGATGAACTCATCCCAATAGCTAGTCGAGTTGTAGAAAGTGGCGGCTTCTGTACCAACACTGTATCTGCCACGCTGGTCCCTAGAGAATTTGAAGAGAGTTGTGGCTCCATGGACTAGTTTCTGTGAATAGGCCTTGTTGTCCTTGAAAACAATGGAAGCCGATGCCAAGGCTGCAGCCATTTCTGCTGCAAGATCCGAACAAGAGCTGCATTGGGTAACTGGACGTTCATAGTCAATGTCTTCGGGGCGCATCCAACAGTAATGATCGTTAGGTTCAGTATTTCCTCCAGAAGTATCTCCTTTACCAACCTGCAATTATGGGCAAAAACAACAAGATATGTAAGATCCCAAAGCATGTTCAAAAAATGCATAATGCTACCAAAATTCCAAATAGGAATTATCGCATCGAGTTCCTTAAGGTTTAGATATGATGAGATCAAATGGAACACAAAGAATTAATCAGGAGCCGTCATATACTCTTAACCGTTAAAACAAACCCTAATTCCAAATCACAGAGAAGATCTATACTCTATTTGGTAGGTGGATCGAATTAATTGGTTTGGTGTTAAATGCACCTGTGGTATACAGAGTAGTAAATTGGGAAATCAATCATGAGGATCCTAATTAAGAAAGAAAATCCATGATTTCCCACAAAAACAACAGGATGGATATGGAAACACACGGCTAAAAGTGGAAATGGGAATTCAACAACCGGGACCAATCAAGCATCAAAATCAATACTTTTCCCCAAAAACAATAGCATGGATCTAGTAATACAATTACCAAAAATGTAGCTGAAACCTAGAAGATAATTACCTGAGCAGCTAAGGTGTTGATAGTGTCAGCAGTGTGATTGAAGGTCTTGAGGAAGTAATCAGTACCCCACTTAATGATTTCTTTGACATGGGCGAGCTCTCCAGCAGCTTCATACTTGGCACTATATTCAATCACACTCCAACTCAACATAGTCATAGCAAAAGCTTTCGGGAAATGGAACTTGATTGCATCTCCGGCGTCGTAATACCCACCCACCAGATCTTTGAAAATGGTCCCCGTCGCAGATTTCCCATCGTTCATACACGAATTCCCCCTCCAGGAGACATTGTTGTGCTTGGGGAGTTTTCCAGCTGCAAATCGAGGAAATACAAAATCAGAAACCGGATCCAATTTCAGATAAATTGAAAGAGTGAAATTGAGAAGAACAATTGATTACATCGCTGAGCGTTGAAGAACATGAGGGCTTTGTGGAGGGCGAGAGTGTAGTTGTCCGGCGGAGATTTGGTGTGGTGGTGGCGGGGCACAGTCTTGACGATGAGGGTGATGAATCCGGCCAACAAGGCGGAGACGAGGAGAGCGCCTACGGTCCAGACGAAGATCTTGCGGCTGACGATGATGCAGCCCAGATCTACGTACTTTTTCTTCTTCTTCTGCTCGGTAGGACCGAGAAGCCAGCTCTGCTGAGTCTCGTCCAAAGGCCTAGAAAGAGCAGCTCGGTCCAGATCCTGCAAATTCCGGCTGCGGTCGTCGTCGGTGGCGGAATCCGCGGCGTTGATTTCCAGTGGGCCGCCCCACGGATCTCTTCCGTACATGCTCATCTCTGAATTGTTTTCAGCTCAACCGAAGAAGGGAAAATGTGGATGAATTGAGAGGAATGGAGAGTAAAGTTGGAAGCTTTATTGTGCAAGTATGGTGGATGAGAGAGGAGACTGGTGACGGTGGCTAAAGTCAATAATACTAGTTAGAGTTGCATAATTATGTGACTAATTGGTTGCTTAAGGGGAAAAAGGGACATCTAAACATGTGGGTTGGGTAGCAGATTGGATATTTAATTGTTAAAGAGATAGAGAAGGGGAATCCACAGAAAACAGACAAGGACAGTCTGTCTGCTTTATACTATTTGCTGTTATTTAATATTAAATGAAATGTAAGAAAAAGAGGGTTGGCTTGTGTTTCACTTGTTGTTTGGTGTTATTGCTACTCTTGCAACTTTGAAAGTTCACCTTCAACTAATGTAAGGTAGTACGCCTATTTCAATTCATTTTTTATTTCACACTGACAAAAATTTGGGGGGCAATATATCAATTAAATTTTCATATTCTACCAAATACATTATTAGGCTCTTATTCTATTTTTTATGTATAATTTTGAAAAAGTTCTCTCAACTCCCTAAACTTAGTAAAATACACCTCTTTTTCTTTGAAAATACAAGTCAACAAAAAACTGACATATGATATTATGAGAATAAATTAGTGCATCTTTTAAAATTGAAAGGAAACAAGCAATGCATTTTACCAAGTTTAGGTGTTGAGGTGACTTATTCAAATTTCAATGAACATTAAATTATTTGTGCTTAATTCAAAGGGCTATCCATGCATTTAATCTTTATTTTCTACAAGTTGTTATTAATTGCATTTATTGCACAAGTGAATTTTGTTCGTTAAATTGTAGCAAGGTGCAAGACTTACGCTACAAAAAAAATGGCTCTGTCTTCATCTAAAATTTTATTGTGATTTTACCTAATTTACTCTTTTTATAGTCGCAATTAACTAAAATGATATAATAATTTACTAATATTGTGAAAGTTGTACGAAATAATAATGGTTGAATTAAAAAAAAATAAACTCCTAAAAGATTAGAATAGATAACTAAAAAGAAAAATGAAAAAAAAAAGTGTAAATATTTTGCAATTTGAATTAGATGGAGTTGTTGGACCAGTCTCGCTGATGCCTAAAGTCTCGCTGAAGGTCGTTTTGCTCTGGCATAAAGGAACTCTCAGCAAAAGAAGTCAAGCAATGAAGCATTTTGGAAAAGCTCACTGAGAAGAAATGTCGCTGATAAGGACATAAGCGCTGACACAAAAAGTTAGTTTTGTCTTATGTCCAGTTGTCCATTTCTAACAAGAAGTACATCGCATTTAATGCGGTCTGAGGAAAAGACAAGCGTGCATTTAATGCATTCTGAAAAAGTGGGAGGCGCGAAGCAAAACACGGAATGGCGCACCTGACACCCAGGAAACGTGCAGTACCTAATTCCGGAAAAAAGTAACCTTGAAAATTGCAACTCCAATCAAAATACAACAACTCAAGGTCAAAGCCTCAAGATTTCAGAAGTTGCAGTAATTACGGTCTCCAAGACAGAGAAGCCTCCAATGAAAAATTATCATTGTGAGTAACGGGTAGAATTATCTAACTTTTAGTTAGAAAAATTCTAAACGATCTGAAATCAACGATAATATTTCTTCGGCTATAAAAGGAGAATCGAAGAAGGAGAAAGTGGTAGAAAAAATAAGAAATTTCAGCTAAGTCGAAACTCTGCTCAAATCTCGATCAAGTGCGAAATTTCTCCAAAGTCTCAAAAGAATTCATATTCGAGAGAAACACTAGCAACAGTTAGAATTTAAATCTGTTGTAATCTCTTTTCACATTTTTTGAAGAGTAGAACTGATATTTTCATTGTAAAACTGAGTGAACTATTTGAGAGGGTATCCAACAGTTGAGATAGAGAATAGGAGAAAGAGGAGGGTACTCATTCTCTGAAAAAATCTGTAAAAAGGCTTCTCCGCCGATAAGGAGACACTAGTGGATTAAAGCTCGGAGAGGGTATCCGAGGACAGGAGTAAGCACAGGTTGCTGAACCAGGATAAAATCGCGCTGGTGATATTCTCTTACTTTGTTTTTAAACTAACCCACTGAATACTCAGCGACGCTGATACATCAGTGCACATATTCATTGAGCACTTAAATCCATCACTGAAAAGCACGCTGAGACTAAACTTCTCAGCGCGCGAGTGTCAGCATCAGTGAAA
>CAOJBJ010520407.1:0-12734 GCA_948291685.1 Euphorbia celastroides | reverse complement strand
AACCGAATTAGTTTTGGTTCGGTTTTGGATCTTAAAAGTATAATATTTTGGATTTCGGTTCGGACTTTGGTTCTTAGTAAAAAACCGAAATCCAAACCGAACCGAACCGAAATACTAATAAATATAAATATATATACTAATATTAAAACACAAACCCTAGTAATCTCATAATCGAACTCCTTGATATTGCAAAGTCATTTGCCACACTTCACTGAAACCATATCTGCAATACCGTTAACTTAACCTAATTGTAAGTTCTTCTATTGTGCTTCCAAATTCCATTGGTAATTATATGTTCTTATTCTTTCTTAATTTGGTGTTCTTTGGCTTTTTTTTCATTGGTTGTTACATGTCGGTTGAACGCAAAATTGCTTCAACTAGGATAATAATCTATAACTAGTAATGATCTGATTAAATTTTAGTTTATGTGTTTTATTTAATGACATTAATTATCATATGTTGAATTTGGTTGATATCTATTTTAGTACTTTATTATTTTTAGAAAATATTTTTTATGAAAAATGTGGTTCAGTTAGTATTACTTGATCATAAATATGGCGTAGGTTACTTCATATAAATTATATTATGGCATTAATTAACATTTAAATAACTAATTGTAAAAAAATATAATTATTTAGTACCATTAATTTGGTTTAACAGATCCGAACTGAATCCAAACTGAAAATATACGGTTCGGACTGCACCGAATTGAACTATATTTGGTTCGGTTTCGATTTTTATTTTCCTAGAATTTGGATTTTGGATCGGATCGGTTCGGTTTTTGAACCGAACCGAGTTTAGCACACCCCTAATTGATACCCTAAAGATCGAAAAATTCGATATCCTCTTTCCAAATGGCTCGATTTCAGGGATTCTATGCAGGGACGAATCCACCATGCCTCCATGGGTTCCATGTAACCCACTGATTTGTGAAAAACATATGTAATTTGATTGAAAGAAAAACATATGTAATTTTCTTTATATATTAGAGTTGGACCCCATTAAATAGTCATTATGGACCCCATATATTGATGAATTATGTTAGTTTTTTGGAATAAAAATTATCATGGGCCATAAAATGTTAGTTCTCTATTACAAAATCAATATACAAGAGTAATATTTATTTAATTAGTTGATAGTTTAACATTTTTATGGCTTATTTATCTAATTTTATCAATAGTTTAAACGGTCCCGTCTGGCTTCGCCCAGGTCCTGCCTAGGTTCTATTTTTTGGATTTGCCGTCGCGTCTTGGATTCCTAGGCGCTTCCAGGCCCTAAGCCAACTTATAGTCGTCTAGACCCCGCCTGATCCGATTTATTCCGTTTATACGTCGCCTAAATTCAATTTTTAATGATTTTATATTTATAAAAAATGTGTTTTTAATATTTTTTTATTACAAAAAATAGCTTAGTTTGTCAAATTGAGGTTTATTAAAGTCTTCTTACAATAAAATTTATCATTTTGAACCTTGAAATGAAAATTACGTTATACTATAAATAAGAATATTTATACCATTTCTAACACCTAAAATTTTTAAAATATACTTAAAAATATATATTTTACATATTTAATTATGTTATAAGTCCATTTTCAGTTATATTTATATTTTTATTTCTTAGTAAATATTAAAAATAATAAAAATATTAATCCGTCTGGGTCCCGTCTAAGCCCCGCTCAGCCCCACCTAGATTTCGGAAGTCCCAGCCGCCCAACTAGCGCCTAGCGTCTTTTAAAACCTTGAATTTTATTTCAGTTTTAGAATATAAATTCAAAAATAAAGACGCAAAATTAATTAATAAATAATTTATTTATTGGTTTACATATATTATATTTTTAACTATAAAAACATTTATTTACAACTATTTGCACTGACATATGGATTTCATGGAAAAAATGGTATGTATGTAAACTGAATTGAATTGGATTCGGTTTCTTTGGTGGAATTTGGGTTTTGGTTCTTGGGGGGCAATTTACGAGCACCTGGGTATGTGTTATCTCTGCGATTGGATTGATTGTTTAGGTTCTTTCGGAATGGTTGAGCGCACGATTCTTGTTACTAGCGGGATTGGGTTTATTGGAACATATTCAATGCTGCAGCTTCTGTAAGAGGGTTTTTCGGTTCTCGATTCTTGATAACTTTTCTTCCATTAAAAACTATCGATCCCTGTTTTGTTGTTCCTATTTGCATTGAAAAGCAACATTGTGTTGTCTTGCTTGGTTTGTAAGTTCTACATGTGGGTATTTTCAATGATTTCTGCTTGGTCTTTTTAGGATCTTGAGTTCATCGCCTAAAATCTCTTCATCGATGTCAGAGATGTTATATGCCTCAATTACATGGCAAATTGTATTCTTTCCTTGAATGATTGAATTGGGATTTTGAGTTGTAGAGTTCGCAAATTGTTCAAACCTTCCAAGGCTTTGTGATAAGGCTTGAAAATGCTAAAATGAAGGTTTTGACCTTAAACCAACAAAGAGGGGATTTTCGAGCTAGAACTGGACGGAAAATGGGGTTTTCCTAAAGGAATTTTCAAGGTAAACTTGAAGGTTTTAGAAACCGAAATAGAGAGAAAGTTCTCAAGTTTGAATATTTGATTGATAAAAGATTGTATTACAAAGAGAACTAAGGGGTATTTATACCTAAATAACAAAACATCTAGCTAATAAGAAAATGTTACATGGCACCTAAGTAGGATAAAACATCAACATCACTAGATCTTGTGCCCCATCTTATCCATTGGGTCAAAAACCCATGGATAAGTCACTTTCCCAAAGCTGACACGTCAGGCGGTCCAGGCGGACTGGTCAGTTGGACTCCTTGGGATGGGGTTTTGCTTAGATGAGTGACGTTGATTTCTGGACAACCTTGCTCGTGAAGGAAACGATCCAGCAGGATGTGTAAAAGCTGAGCATTCGAGCCGGTTGTCTATCGAGGCATTCGAGCCTTTGAACTGGTTGTCCGTTGAGGCAGCTTCTGGTTGATTGGTCTTCTTTTGGAGAACTACCCCCTTGAGGTGGATTGTTGTTGAGGCGCCCGTTCCTTGAGGTGGCCTTATTTGGGGCTCAAGGCAGATCGTCACCTTTGGGATCTCGAGACAGTTTGTCATCGAGATGGCATGGTATTCGAGCCGGTTTTGGTTCAGGGGTCTTCAAATGAGAATGGAGTAATTCAGAAGGAGCATTAATTCAGGAGGGTGCAACCCAGGCCCTTGTGGTTGAGGTGGCTTGGAGGGTTGAGGCGGTCTAAGGATGATCATTTGAGAAGGCCTCAATTCAAGTAGCCTCAAGGTGCTCGCTCGAGAAAGCTTATTTTCAGATGGTCTCGAAGTGAATCCTTGAGGAGGCGTTATTCCAAGCGGCCTCAAAGTTATGGTTTGAGGAGGTTCTGTTTGAGGAGGCCTCACGATGTCAACTTGAGAAAGCTTCCATCCAGGCAGCATCGAATGCTCCATTTCAGGTGGACACAAGATGTCCCCATCACTTTGTGACTCTGCTGAGATTTGAACTTTGTGACCTTGCTGAGATTCCAACTGAGGCTGTTTCATTGGCTTTAATGCAAGACAGTTGTTTCTTCCCGTTTTTTTTTCCAATGGAGAAGGAGCATTAATTTAAGTTGGAGCTGTTTTTTCAATTTGCTGAATCCCAGGATCAGAATTTTTTGAAATATGGAGAAGTCTTCAGCTTTAATGAGAAATCTGCAATTACGATTTGAAGTCTACAAAGGCAACAATTTGGTCCAGCTTCAGGGATGGTGCTGTGAGAAAGCAGAACTAGTTCTTCAAGAACTTTCAGAGGAGATGTATTTTTTTTGGAGTTGGTTACAGATAGCAGTGGAGTATTTTGGGTTTTAATGTTTAGGGTTTGTGTTTTTCATTGTTTCACCTGAACCAATTTGGGGTTTTGGTGTTGGCGATTGCGATTGTGATTGTTGGGGTTTTGTTCGATTGTTCTTTGAAACGATCTCATAGCGAAGTTGTTGAGAAAAGAGATCAGTTTTTGGATCTTCAGGGGAACTGAGATTGAGCAAAGTAGACTAGGAATGCGTCAACTATGGCAATGGATTATCATTGGAATGGGATCTTGAAGCCCAGAAGAGTCAAAGACAAATGAATTTGCAGATGAGTAGTCTGAGATTGGTGCTGAAACTGCAGAAAATTGTTCTCTTGGTTTAAGCTCTCATCCTTAAAGCGTCGTTTTAGCGCTTAGCATTGCTTTTGTGATAGTCCACTTCCAAGATGTCAACATTACATGATTGCCATCTTGCGGGGAATTTTAAGTATATAGTTAGTTAGCATAGATTAGTCATATTAGATTAGTTTAGTTAGACTATAAATACCTTGTAATTGAGTTTACAAATTAATTCAATTCAATGCAATTTCATGGTTGAATTCTTATCTCTCTCTGGGTTCAATTAGAAACCCTTTATTGATTTCGTATGAAATCCCGGCATGGTATCAGAGCTTAATCGCTCTTTGCTTCCGCTATTATCATTTTGTTGGAAACTCTTGTCTTGTACTTTCTATCTTGTGTAATTGATCTGTTTTTGATCGATTTGTTTCCAATTCTTGGTTCTCCGATTGTAGCACAAGATCCGCAATCTCTATTTCTTCAGGTTTGATGCGTTCATCTCTTTAATTCTATTTACCCTATCTTCGTTCTTTTGGTTATTTTCCTTTGATTTCTTTGATTGAAAACAATTTTTCGGTTTCAATTTCTTTGTTTCGATCTACTTCCTCCTTAGTTCGCTGTTCATTCTACTTTCAATGTCCCTTTTCTCTTCCGATTTTGCCTTTCTCATCTATTCATTGTCTATTTTTCAATTCTAGGGTTCGAGATTTGCAGCTGAAATTGAAAGAGTTTTCTGGTGTAAATTTCTCTTTTTATACTACCATAATACTGCCAAGACGATTTTGCCCTTGCTTACGTCAGCCATTTTAACGGTGTAACCAGAATTGTTCGCGTCTTGAAAACGTTTGGAAAGATCCGAGATGCTTTTGAAAAAAATGAAACATCAGGGTTGTTTTTGAAAAAGTGTGAAACCTCAAGGAAGGTTTTTGAAGTTTTCCCTTAAATAAATAATAATCAATTCGCCTTTGATCAAGTGATACATCCATTAATTTGAATGGAAATGACCAAGGATCAAATGTTAGATTTTTCGTAAAGTCCTAATTCTTAAAAAATATAAATATTAATTAAAGGCATGCCACAATTATCATAAATTTTATTTGGAAATCAAGAAAGTATAGTATTGATTATGAACAATTTTACATAATGTGTGGATGTCGCTTGGTTTTTCTGCATCATTCACATCAAATTGAAAGAAGAACAAAGTGGAGCATATGTACTTTCTCAAACGATTGTAGAGTTTGTTAACTAAATAACGAACGATCATTTATGAAGATTGCAAATTGCAGCCGTTGCGTAACCACTTTTCCCGCCAATTCCTAACTGACGCCACATCAGCAACTCTTGTTGGCACACGTCATGTGCGTAGCATTTGTTGATGCTTCCCTCTTCCTACCTATACAACCTCATCATTTATCCGCTGATTTTTTTTATAGAAAACTTCATTTTTGCACCAATCATAATTCTTAATAAGTATAAGAAATTGAATCATTGATAGGTATCTTAAGTCCTATCTCATCACCATATTTCAATTCTATCCTCATGATATATTATTAAAAACATAAAATTTGTAACTACGTACTTATCCATATTATTTGTGAGGATGCATGCTATGTGGATTTGTTTTGACCATATATATCTAGGAACTAAAACCTATATATTCTTACTCCATTTTCTATATTTCAGTTTACTTGTCGTTGTTTTGTGGATATTTAAGATTTTCTGAACAACTGCTCTTAATCAATAGTATATTTGTGGTGATTGGTCGCAATTTTGGAAATAAAAAGACACTAAAATTAACTAAAAGTTATCCGCAACTACAAACAATTATATGTTGTATTTTAGTATAATTGGATCAACAAATTAATTAATGCAATCATGATATTTTATCAAATAAATCAAAAGAGTGTGAAGTGAAAGATTGTTTGATATCTACTAAGGGGTCCAAGCTAAGGTCGAGCTGCCAGGCCAGCTTGAATGTACCCAATAGAATAGAACCTACCTTTTGGACGTGACTTCTACTTAAAACAATATGATTGTTGAAATTATGACTATAAATAGGCAAAGGCATTGGAAAAATATATTACGGTTCAATATTCTTACAGCAAACAAAATTCGAAGTTTGTGTACATTTTGATTTTATTCCATCGAAACTTTCGATTGGAACTTTGGATAAACCAACCAAAATACTAAACCGTCTGACAGTGTACCACAACTTCAATATTATTCCATTGCTTTTTCGCACATAATATCTAATCCTTAAAGCAACAACGCTGTTTATCATTTCCATTCTCTTGATTATTGGGTTGAATAAAATATGGAAAATAGGCTTACACGCTTAATCAATTAAAAGTGATTTGAGTGAAAGTTATCTCAGATCACTAAAATAGGATAACAATTAATGTAACAAAATTTTAATTAAAGAAAAACATAAATAAAATTAATCCATTCCTATAGAAAACTAATAATCAAGTGAGATAAGTATTGCGCTTGACGGCTTGAGTGACAAAACTCATTTATAATCCATTTGAATTTTAATGACATTAATAAATACATAAATTATTTATATTGGTTGTTAGTTCACGCTCTATAACATATTTGAGGACGAGTATTCATTAAAAAAAATAAAAATAAAAAAGACTTGGTAGTATTTGTAATCAACACCATGAATTCCAATTTATTGAAGTATTTAAAGATTATATAGTTAGAATTTACGAGTAAAGAAGATGCCGAGATCAATTATGCTGAAAATTCATGGACGGTCTTATCTATTACTTCCGACAAGATGAAAATTAATGATTTACGGAATAGATGTGAAAAACGATGAAAATGAATGAAATTAAGAGTAAACGATTAATGTGAAGTGAAATTGTAAGTGGAACATAGAATTTAAAGTGGAACTTTTTCAATCGTTATATCTTGAAACTAGGAAGCAAATAAATTTGAAAAATAAGATAGTTTTTTAAAGTCCCTTGTGTAAAGCAATAAAATTTTTTTTATAGGTAACCTAGGTTTATAGGTTATTTGTTTTTTTCTTATTTATTTATATTGAAAGCAATAAAAACCCAGATGATTAATAATTATAAATTAAAGATTTAGAACTTTTTTTTATAGGAAAAATACAAAAGATAAATCTTAAAGAGGTTTATTAGCCAATTAACCCTTATTAAAGTGATACAATATGTTGATGAAATGTTTTAGATAATTGAATTTGAAATCCGGTCTTTTCAAAATTTTAATAATTATTTTAAAAAAATGGTTTGTTACGATTATGTTGGATGCTGAAATTATGCAAATGTTTTAAAGGTAGACTGAAGTAGATCTTGTTTAAAACCTAGTCATCTTCTCTCTAAAAAAACCTAGCCGTCTTCTTGCTCTTTTGGCTTATTCTTCGTCTTCTTCAAACAATTGTTAAGGAGGAAGAAGAAAATTTTTAGCTTTCTTCTTCCTCCTTTCCTTGTAAGATGTAAGTTATTTTTTTAGTTTTAAATAAGTTGCTGCTATATTTTTAGTTTCTTCAACAAAATCGGCTTCGTCAATCATGGATCTGATACTGCACATCTCAATCTTGAGTTTTTGGGTTGGACTTCATCCGTCTTTAGACAAGATACGTACTTGATCTTTCATAATAGATACCCAGATTTCTCCTTCAAGCAAGATTATTTTAGATCTGCAACAATGATTATGGGGTACGCAAAAGCGCTTATGGTTGTTGATCGAAATTGTTTGTTGAGATTAAAAAATATAGGTTGCAACATGCCTTATGGCTTGTTTGTCTTGCGTTTAAGCAAAGTTAGTATGTTTGTGTTGGTCCGGTGTTTTAACACCGGTAGTTATTTTAGATTAGTTTTGAATTGTCTATGTTAATCAGTCTGCGAATCATGCTGCATAATTGTTAGTTAAAGCAGTTGATTTTTCGACATGTAGGGGATTTTATCCACCTTAGATTAGAGCTGTTATTGGTTCTGATTTGATTTAATAGACTATAATCATTCAGTTAAAAAAAAAAAAAGTAGATCTTGTTTAAAAAGATTCAGGCCCAACATGATGGAAAGCCCATTGAAATTTATGTTGGCCCATTAAAGGTATTCTTGGGTTGAGAAAACCACCATCATTTTTGCTTTCTGAGAATCCGAGTCATAGAAGCAAAGATCGAATTTTGATATACAGAATCACATTTTCAACAGTAAAAAGCAACTCGATTTGAAATTTCGGAAGGTAAGATGGAGAAGGTGATGAGTATCATCAAGCCCAAACCGAATCCACAGCAGCTATTGAGGGATTGGCAGCGCAGGCTCCGCCAAGAGTGTCGCAACATCGAGCGCCAAATCCGGGGCAAGCTCTCTCATTTTGTTTTTTCCTTTGATTTGATGCTTTGGATCTGGGATTTTGATTCGTTAATTTTACTTTGCTTTCGAAATTCGTGATCAAATTGTAGATATCGAGAGAGAAGAGAAAAGTGTACAGAAAGCTATTAGAGATGCTGCCAAGAGAAATGACATAGGATCTGCCAAGGTACTCATGCTATTTGCCCCAATCAAATTGAATTTCTTCGGCATATTGATTGATTGCTTTAAAGTGTCTTATTGCTTGGAGTTTTCCCCTTTGGTTTTACTCTGTTGATGTGAACATTCTTATTAAGTATATGGGGGTGTGGGTGTTGTGTTCTTTGTTTTCTGTTTGTTTTCTCTGCATTTGTTGGTCAGTTTGCTTGTAGTTTGCCTTAGTATGAATACTGTTTAATCCCTTAAAAGCGGAAGACGGTGTCCAGTTTCTTTCAGTGGCTTTTCGTTTGTAAATTACAAATTGTAATTGTAGCTGAATAGTTGTGGTGATCAATCATGAATGCATATTAGAACGTCCTAAAGTAATCCTTCGATTTTAGAGTAGTCTGTCCAAATTCTGGTCTTTGTGTTGGATTTTTTCATCACAGGAACTTATCTGCACTTTTTATGTGAATATATGTTAGACTCCCAGTGATATCCTCAAACCGTGTGATTGATGCAGGATGGCTTTATCATTTTATATATCTCATCTTTATTCAGTAATTGTTGCAGGCACTAGCCAAGGAAATTGTCAGATCGAGAAAAACTGTAAACCGTCTTTATGAAAATAAGGCACAGATGAATTCAATATCAATGCATCTTGGCGAAAGTGTGGGTATGTTGCACCTCATAATCAGCGAATTCTCCACTTTACCATTGATAATTTGTTTCTGCTCTATAAATTGCAGCTTTAGATATATCACTTTTTCACTTTTCATCAATGCTCGCAAGTTTGAGATGAAATAACTTCATTTTAGAAGATTAACATAAAATGAAGTTACCAGATAAACTGAACTTTGAATTCGATTGGCATATCAAGTAAATACATAGAGGGATTCATTGATGAATGCTTTACTGTGATTTCTTTAAGATTTTTTCGTCTTGCTTATTCGTTTTTGTTTGGTTATTTTACATTCTCCATGATTTTTTTGCAGCAATTGCTCGTACGGTGGGCCATTTATCAAAGAGCGCCGAAGTGATGAAGCTTGTCAACAATCTCATGAAGGCCCCACAAATGGCAGCTACTATGCAAGAGTTCAGTAAAGAAATGATCAAGGTATTCAAATTCACAATTTTCATCAATCAAAACGAATAAATCACCAGCCTGTCATTCTACAGAAGACGGCACTCCTAAGTCCTAATCAAAATCAATAAATTTATCTTTTTTGGGTGGTTTTCAGGCAGGGGTAATAGAGGAATTTGTGAACGATGCAGTAGACAACGCACTGGACTCAGAAGACATAGAAGAGGAAACAGAGGAAGAGGTTGAAAAGGTATTGACAGCCATAGCTGGTGAGACTGCAGCTCAGCTACCAGAAGCTGTGAGAAAGGAGAGAGTGAAGCAATCAGTTGGAACAGGAACAACAGCTGAGATGGTAGCCTTCAATTTCATGTTAATGGACCGAGTTTTAGCTGATTATTATCATCTTGTTCGAGTAATGTGAACCCGTTTTGGTTGTGTTGTTTGCAGGAAGAACCCATAGCTGAGGGCATGGATGATGAGGCAGAACTTGAGCAACTCAGGGCTCGACTTGCCAAAGTCAGATCATGATTTTGGTCATTCGGTATCCAATCTTAGTTGATAAATATTGTATCATATTGAAAGCAGCAAGTTTACTTACATGCTGACTAATCTGCTGCTACTTGTATACCTTTAAGTTATTACCAATGAAAGATATACTACTACATGTTTTTGTTCTGTTAAAGAGATATTGTTGTGAATGAGGAAAATGATTATATAATGTGAATCTAGACGTACAAGCATAAATGTAAAATAAAATGATGTCATGAAAAAAACAAGGTTCACTGATGCAGTAGAGTCAGTGATACTGTAGCAAAGCATTGTGTTCATCCATTGCTTATGGAAGGATTCCATTACATGCCATCATTTTCTTTTGCTAAAGGTGCTCTACTCTTCTTAGGCCTTTTTAAGAGGTTGTTTTGTTAAGTCAACCCCTCGATCGGGTGAGACTTTTAACTTTTCTTCTTATAGGCTATTTTGTTAAAAATAATACGATAATTTTCGCTTTTTAACTTCAAATAAATGTAAATGAATCTTTTGAGCTTAGCATCAACACACATTTAAAGGAGAGCTTGAAGTTATTTATTCTTGTCTCTGTGTGACTGACAGGAAGAGGCGAAATCACATTCACCAGAATGGGGTCCATGGAACCCACTAATTTGTTCAAAATGCTTTGATTTTAGTTAAGGATAAAATGATGGATCCCACCAAAATATTAAAATGGACACCATAAGTTTGGAAATTCATAAACTTATTCGTCAAACATCAATAGAATAACGAGTGCTGGGTGAACTTTTATTCAAATATAATTGAAAAGGCTCAATATTAGGTCTGAAAAGATTGACCAATAAAGAATTGACAGAGTTATATACATATTTTGCTTCAATTGTATAAAATTGGATTTCAATTTCGATATGTTATTCATACATAATACTTGGACCCCATACGAAATAAAGTTTGGATTCGCCACTGCTGGTAGGGTATGAATTCGAGTCATGAAATTTGTCTACTTACATGGCATCAAAGTAGAATGCCAACAATTAATATGCTGAGTTATAATTATCATCAATACATAGTGGTCCATGCAATGAATTATTAATATGATTGATTCACATCTATTTTGAGCAACCGATTTGCAAGCAAGAAACAACAACATGCATAATAGCTCAGTGTAACAACCTTGTTTGTTCCTTGCATATTTTGTGGAGCTACGCATCTGTTTTTATGTATTTATAAATATAAACCACCCTCGAATTTATTATTATTGAGATGTTTTTTTATGTATGTAAAAATAGGAGAATAAAATGGTGAGAAGAGACGTGGATAGAGAGCAAAGATGTTGAGTGACGTCAAAGTTTTTAAGGTCAGTTCTTCATTGACCGTTTTTGAGGTTTTCATTAAATTCTTCTACGGAAAATCATCTTACAAAAATTGGGCATTATTTATTTTCACTTCTCAAACAAACTCTACTTACCCTTTTTTTTAATTCAACCAACTCAACACACATTGCACATTTAGTCTACCAGTTACTTTCTTTTATTAGTGTGCTCATTATTGTTGATAATATAGATAAAATATAATTGTAATTTGATATTTCATATTTGATTCTGAAAAGACATACGAACCAAAGAAACTGATTAGCTAGGAGTTTTTGGAAAACAGGTAGCACAAAATGAACATACATCCATTGGACAATTGACTTCAAATCATAGTTTTCCATGGAATTTGGTAATTATTTGACCATTTATTGATTATCTAATGAGCTGGATTTGTCTCTATGTTATTGTTTGATATCTCTTTCTCATAGTAGAATAAATATATAATTTAATCGAATGTATGATTTTTTGGGGAATGAAGCAAATTTTTTCCAACCCCACTTCAAATTATTTCTTCATATTTTGAAGCATGAATAGTACCGCTTCAAATTTGAAGCAACACTATTCATGCTTCAAACATTAAATAATATTATTTTAAATGTTGAAAGATTTATAATTTTATCACTTTATTTTATCTAATTAGTTTTAATTTAATATGTTATTAAATAATTAATTATAATTTGTAATTATTTATATTAATTAAATAATTAATTGTTACGTTAATGTGATATTTTTTGTGAATGTGAATGTGAATACATTTAAAAGTGGATGTGAATTTTTTGTGTGAATTTTTTTCAAATTGTAATGATTTTTATGATTAATTGTAAATAAGTAGATAAGTATTTAAAAGTGGTAGTGTGTATTTATAAAGGAATATAATAACATATGGGTAAGTGGAAATAAATATAATAATAATATTTTAATTTGAAGCAAAAATTTGAAGCAGTGGTTAGAGAAATAGACACTATAGCAACTCTAAATTATGAAGTAAAATGAGATTTGAAGCAAAAAAATGTTAGGTAGGGTTAGAGATGCTCTAAGCATTTAAATTGAACTATGAACTTAATTTTTAAACTAAATTGTCTTTTTCAGAATGCATTTTAAGGAGAAAATATTATCAATTCGGTGTGTAATCATTGTTTTAATTTCATGTACCCATCATTATACAC
>CAOJBJ010520315.1:0-10015 GCA_948291685.1 Euphorbia celastroides | reverse complement strand
TTCACATCACCTAAAGCGGTCAATTAAGGAAACCTTAAATTGGAGCTAGGTAATCAATCAATCGGCATAAAGCCACACACAACATGGAATTAAACCCTAAAATGAATTTAGGTACACCAACAATCAATCTATTTTTGACATAAAGTCACATCACTTCAACTAAACCCTAAAATGAGTTTAGCTGCATAATCACACTGCATTAAAGCCTTCAAAAGAAGCATTCAGTCTAAAAGACTATAAACTACGTTGGTAAAATAAACCCAATTTGGCTAAAAAGCACACAATCATGCATAAAGCATCCTTTGCCTTTCAATAGGCATTTCCAAACTACATTGACTTTGATTTCCCTATTCAATATGGGATATGTAGGCCAATCGGTAATAAATTACGGGTTTCAAGTCAAATAACTAAAAAACTACCTTTTACCTGCATCACATTTAGTCCAACACAAAAATCATGACATGTTCGCCGAACCCTTCTCTGGTTACATTTTTAGGGTTTTCTTAATTGACCTGAAATAATTTAATTAAGTGGCGACTCCTAAACACTAGGCTTCGTTAGAGGTCTAACTTGGTATAAAACCAGTGCGCATATGCATCGACCCGGTTGTCATGTTCACAGAACTCTGTTAGCAAGAAAATCAACTGAGGCCTTGATGAATGAGGTCTCATTGATAATCTATGTTTTCATATTTGCCAGAGCATCATCAAGTTCTTCTTTGGTTATCCCTTTGTTGGATGAAATATCCTTCCTAAGTTCTCCTTTGGTTTCAGTTAGAGCAACTTTGATGTCGTTTACCACTTCAGCTCTGTAGACTGACTGCTTTTGAGCAGTGGCTACTTTCTTCTGCTTGTTGAAGTCCTTCAAAAATTTGTCAAGCTCCTTCTTGATTTCCTCTTGCAGCACATTTCTGATCTCTTGTGCCAATTCCCCGAACTCAAGCTTTTTCAGCAAATCCTTGGTTTCAGCTGTAGAGTTCGAGACTTGAGCTACTACTTGATTCGAGCATTCCTCAATCTTCTCCATAATTTTTTATGCTTCTTTCAGCTTCTCCACAGATTTCTGAACTCCTTTGAGAGTAGAGCCAAGAACAGACTTTGTGGCTAAGGAGATAGCACTTGATGTTGGTAGTCCAAGTTGGAGCTTTTTGACATCATCCACTAATATGTCCAAATTTATCTTCTCCTTCTCCAGACACTTGAGCGATTGATTAATGCCTTGTATTTCCTAGACAACAATGGATTTCTCCTACTTCTTCTTGTCAGCTTCCTCTTGCAAGATTTTGGCTGCTATAGCAAGCCTATCTTTACTTGATTGAGGGTCTTCTTCTTCTACCGGAGCTATAGGTTGATCAGATTGATTTGGGACAGATTTCCCATGGATTTGCACCTCAGGGCTAGAGGATGAATTAGAAGAAGTGGATTTGGCTGCTGATCTTCCCTCATTCACTTTACCCAGAGAACCCTCACCTATAGGAGAAGTTAGTGTTTCTGCTGCTACAGAATCCAGAGTCTCCAACCTTTGTGCCTCTACTCCTCCTAGAACAGGTCATTCCGAAGTTGGCACTTTAGGTTTCTCCTCAGCCTTTTTGTCATTGGCTTTGTCCTCAGCTTGCACAGGGGTTTGTGATGTCCCTAGTACAACATTCAGAACACTGCCTTCATGCACGTCTTCTCCTCCGGGCATTAGAAAGATACTAGAGTTGGTGCTTGAAGCACAACCAATTAGTTCTGGTTTGCTTCCCTTTGCTCCTCCTCAGCTACATATAACCCTGGATCATCAATTCCATTAAGGGCCTAAATCTGCTCTTTATCTTCTTCTGTTGGCTTTTCTCCAACCACAACATTGTCTTTCTCTTGCAGCTCCTTTTCAACTTCAATATTTTTTCCCTCAATCAGTTGTTCTTCTATCATTGGAGGAGCTTCTTCTTCAACGGACTTTATAGGCACTTCTTGCCTTTCTTCTTCAAGATATTGTTCCCTTGCATCTTCTTCTGTCATTTTCTCTCTGTCAGATTTACCTCTAGTAACAGCATCGCATTTGGCTCCAAGATCCAGAAGACAGTCTGTCTCTGGGTTGAATCCTTCTACCAATTGTTTCAATTTTTCCAACTTGTCTTCATCTATTCTGGACTTTCGGATATCAGCATCCTGATTGCTAAAATTCAGCATTGGCTCTCTTGCCGGACCATATTTCTCAACTAGTCTAGTAGGCCTTATCATTGTCAGCTCCTGTCTGTCCTTGCTGTAGGAAACTAATTTCTTTTTGATGCTTTGAGAAATCGTTGGTGCAGTAAAAGTTAAAGGAGGCTCTTCATCAAATGGATCAGCTTGAGAGACATTCTCAGTAGCTGATTCTCCCTCTTTTTCTACAGTTGTATCTACCACCAGATCTTCATGAAAAGCTTCGTCTTTAACTACTTTAGCAGTATTGCTTGGAGGTGTATCTAGTGGGGTGACATCTTCTGGAACTTCATGTCTCACTCTTAAATTGTTAAGGTAGACCATATACTCTTCCTCCTGTCTGTCATCTTCTTTTTCTTCAACATCAATTTGCTCCTCGTTGATCACTTCCTTCTGCACTTGTTTTACTCCTTTGCACAGTCTCCTTCTTGGCTTAGAAGAAAACTGAGGTACTTCAGCCTCCGCATTCTCATTGCTTTGAGAAATTTCATTCTCTACCGGCTCTTGTTTCTTCACAGGGGACTTTCTCTGCTTCTTCAGTTCAATGATAAGTTCCTCCTCTTTAGTATATTCACTATCAAAGCTTTCTTCATTGATGGTGCCCATCTTCTGGGTTTCAGCTCTCTATTCTCAGATTCTCAATGCAGATTGTCTGGTTGTCATTTGAGGAGATGAACTAACTACACTCCCTTTCTCATCTTCTTCTCCTCTAGAGTAGGAGATTTCTATTTCCTTTTGGATGGAGGTTCAACTTCTTCTCCACTTTCTTTCTAAGGCTTTCTCTTTCTATTCTTTTCATCTCTTTTTCAAATGGCTTTTTCTTCATCCCATTTATGCTTGCTCTGTAGTTTTCCAAAGGTTTCTGCTGTAATGGCCTTTCCGATTCTGGCATCTTTTTGTTCTCTGAAGATAGGATTCTCAAAGCAAATGAATCCTATGAGATTTCCATATGCATACTTGGTGTGCTTCATGTAGTTGATAATGATCACAGGATGTTGACTTCCCTACTTTCGCACAGACATTGCACAAGCCAGTGATAGAAGTTGGAAGCAGAATTGTTGGATCCTCTTTTTGGCACGATCAAATGAGAGACGATGTAATGTAGTTTCCTTGGCTCTTCCGGCCAATAGGTTGAATATTTCTCTCCAAAGTATCTTTCAGGAAGCCACATCTTTGGATCATATTTAACATTCTTCTCTTCACCTTCTTTCAACATCAATCCAGAGTTTGACATTCCCAAATGGTGTACAAACCATTCCGGATCAATTATGAACTTCTTCCCCTTTACGTTCGACTTGATGACATCTAAATCTCTATGGTACATCAGATTATCATAGAATTCTGTCACAAGTTTAGGATAGGTATTCTTACCGATCCTGAAGAACCTCTCAAGCTTCTGTTGTTTGATTATCTCTTTGTAAGGAGTGGTTTCAAACAGATACTCATCTGCCAGGTACTCGGAAGCAATTACGTCTTTTACTTCCTTGAACCCGTAACTGCTGAAGTCCCCCTTTTTGTATTTCTCAAACTTTTTCTTCTGACCTTCTGGTATGGAGATGGTTTTGGTTCTTTCCATTTCAGTTAAAGAATCAACGGACATAGGGTTTGAGAGTTTTGGTTTTTGAGTTTTGATTTTTGCAGAGTAACATTAGATTTTTAATTGCGTAATAAATTTAGGGTAAAAATTCAGAGTTTAAATAGGCAAAGAGGGAGTTTGGGATAAAAGCGTAATCCGGATGTGTTAAAAGAACACAGAATTGCTTATGTGGCAGTTTGACGGTGTTACCAATTTTGGAATACCTGTTGGTTGATCGAAGATGAAGGGTTTCCATTTTTATCTCTCCACTTATTACCGCCAATTAGTGACAGGTTTAATTTTTGAAAATTTAAACCTGTAGTAACTTCCTGCATGTTTCCTGCCACTTGCCGCTTTTCTCTCTCCTTTGTCGGGTGACGTGGCTGACTGTAGTTCCGAATCAAGTTGCTTATTTCGGAACTTCTTCAAATTGGATTTGTCATTCCAATTTCCTCCCTTAGCCTTGCAACTGATCTTTACTCAATTGTTTAGTAAAGATATCAGCCTTTTGATCAACAGTAGGAATATACATCAGTTCAACATCCTTTTTGTTGACATGATCTCGGTTGAAGTGATGCCTTATACTGACATGCTTCATTCTGCTATGGAGAGCAGGATACTTTGACACAATGATTGCACTTTTGTTGTCACACATCACTTGAACACATCCGGTCTTGACTCCATAATCTTCAAGTTGTTGCTTGATCCATAAGAGTTGAGAAACACAGCTTCCGGCAGCCATGTATTATGCTTTTGTTGTAGAAAGAGCAACTGAAGTCTGTTTCTTGCTATACCAGTAGATTAAGCAATCTCCAAGGAAATGACATCCTCCGTGAGTGCTTTTTCTTTCCAATGAATCTCTTCCATAATTAGCATCAGTGAATCCTCTTAGGTTGAAGTCTCCATTACTTGGATATCACAGTCCAACTTTCAGAGTTCCTATTAGATACCTCAAGATTCTCTTTGTTTCTTTGAGGTGGGATTCCTTAGGACATGACTGGAATCTTGCACAATGACAGACTGCATAATGAATGTCTGGTCTACTACCGGTGAGATACAACAGTGATCCAATCATTCCTCTATATAGCTTTTGATCAACTTCCTTTTCATCCAGATCCTTTGAAAGTGATGTGTCCGGACTCATAGGAGTTGAGATAGCTTTGGCTTGGTGCATATCAAACTTTTTGAGAAGTTCCTTCACATGTTTAGCTTGACTGATGAAGATTCCTTTTGAACTCTGCTTGATCTGAAGTCCAAGAAAGAAATTGAGTTCTCCCATCATGGACATCTCGAATTCTTCCTTCATTTGTGAGCTGAATTCCTTGCACAGCTTCTCATCAATTGCACCAAAGATGATATCATCCACATAGATCTGTACTAGGATAACTTCATTCTTCTTCTTCTTAATGAATAGAGTGGTATCAACCTTTCCTCTAGTATATCCTTTTGAAATCAGAACGGATGTCAACCTCCCATACTAAGCTCTTGGAGCCTGTTTCAGTCCATAGAGTGCTTTCTTCAGTTTGTAGACGTACTCCATATGCTTTGGATCTTCAAATCCAAGTGGCTGCTTCAAGTATAATTCTTCTTGAATTACACCATTGAGAAATGCACTCTTCACATCCATTTGGTAGAGAGTGAATCCGGTGTATGAAGCGAATGCACATAGGATCCGGATAGCCTCTAACCTTGCAACAGGGGTAAAGGTTTCTTCATAATCGATAACTTCTTGCTGGTTGTATCCTTGAGCTACCAATCTTGCTTTGTTTTTGACAACAACACCAGATTCATCAAGTTTGTTCCGGAATAGCCATTTAGTTCCAGTGATGGATTTTCCTTCGGGTAGAGGAACAAGATCCCAAACTTCATTTCTGGTAAATTGGTCTAGCTCTTCTTGCATGGCCATCATCCAACTTTCATCTCCTTCAGCATCTTGGAGACAAAGGCTGAATGACTCATTTGCTGATTTGGCTGCCTTCAGGTTCTCACTAGGCTAGTGAGATTACTGATCACATCTTCAATTAGATGATCTCTTCTTAATCTGATATCTCTTGAGAGATTATGTTATGGTTGTGGTGGTAAGTCCATCATTCTTTTAGCATTTTCATCATCCACTCCATCATCAAAGTTTATTATCTCTCTTTGTTCTAGTTCCGGAGGGATTTCTTCTTCTTGGGCTGCAACTGGAACAATGCTTAGTTCTTTTTCAGGTTGTTGCTCCTGCTCTTGATCTTCTCCTTGCTTTTCTTCTTGATCTTCTTCATCATGGTTTTGGAGAGGATCTTCATCATGATCTGCTATCCTGGTATTTGACATTTTCTGCACTAGATTCTGGATATCTTTTTCTTTCCCTGAAAGGTTAGTTTCATCGAAATCTACATGTATAAACTCAACAACAGTTTCAGTTCTTTTATTATAGACCCTCTAGGCTCTGCTATGCGTTGAGTAAGCTAGGAAAATAGCTTCATCAGACTTAGGATCAAACTTTCCTAAGTGCTCTCTATCATTCAAGATATAGCATTTACATCCGAATGCCCTAAAATAACAAATTTTAGGCTTCCTTCCCTTCCACAGTTCATATGGGGTGTTATCTATGCATGTTCTAATATGAGCCCCATTCAAAATGTAGCATGCTGTATTGACTGCTTCATCCAAAAAATATTTGGGCAGTCCGGAATCACTCAACATGGTTCGAGCCATCTCGACCAAGGTTCTATTCTTCCTTTCAACAACACCATTGTGTTGTGGTGTGTGAGGAGCAGAAAAATTGTGATCAATGCCCTTTGAATCACAAAACTTGGAGAATTCATCATTCTCAAATGCTCTCACATGATCACTCCGGATATGTGCAATTCTAGAGCCCTATTCTACTTGCAGTTTTATAAATAACCTTGAGAAGGCATCAAAGGCAGCATCCTTATTTTTCAGTAAAGCTACCCAAGTGAACCTGGAATAGTCGTCAACTATTACCAATGCAAATCTACTTTTTCCCAAGCTCAATTATTGAACTGGTCCAAAGAGATCCATATGCAATAAATCAAGGTTTCTCTTAGTTGCTACATCAATTACGGAAGGAAAGCTTTTTCTTGTTTTTTTACCTAGTTGACATGCTGAGCAAACATGATCCTTATCAAAAGCAACCTTAGGTAAACCCTCAACTAGATTTTTATAGGCTAGTTTGGATAGGAGTTTCATGTTTACATGTCCTAACCTCCTATGCCATAGCCATGATTCATCTTCTTTAGACACCAAACAGATATTAGCCTTTTTCTTTTTGTTATTTAATGTGTACACATTATCAGTTCTAGGTGCATAAAGAATAGTTTGGTTGGACTTACTATCAATGATTGAGCAACCATTATCATTAAACACTACTTTTCTACCTTTGTCACACAGCTGGGCAACACTAAGTAGGTTGAATTTCAGTCCTTCCACTAGAGACACATCTTTAATGTTGATCTCGGATCCAATTGTTCCATGTCTAATGATCCGACCTTTCACATTGTCTCCAAAGCTCACTTTGCCTCCCTTCTTTAGGGTTAAGGTGACAAAGGTCTTCTCATCTCCTGTCATATGCCTCGAGCATCCACTATCAATATACCATGTGTTGTGATCTTTAATGGATCTTAGGAAGACTTGCAAAACAGATCAAGTGGGTCTGGGTACCTAATGAGTTTTGGGTCCTCTCGGGTTAGTGACCAAACGAGGCCTATCATAGCTATCATAAAAACCATTTTTTTAAATCTACACATTTTAGTACTATGATTGACTTTTCCACAAAACCTGCACCCTTCACAGGGTTCTTGCTGTCTTTGCATGTTCTGAGCATTGAAATGTTTTTTAGCACCTCCGGATCTCATGGATGGCACCGGGTACTGATCAACTCCAGTCTTTGCAGATTTTTGTGCTTTCTGAGCACCTTCACTTCTTTTCCTCTCTTATTGAGGATCTTCATTATCAGATGAGGAGCAACTTGAGCCATCATAGTCTTTGCCCTATGCAGCTGCTAATGCCTTCTTTCTAGACTTTTTCTTGTCTTTTGACCGCTTTGGGCATTTAGCTATTAAGTGGCCTTCTTCTCCACAACCAAAGCAGGTCATCTTCTTCTCCGGATCATCTTTCTCTTCTAGATCCCTTCTGTTCTTCTCTCTTTTGGAGCTGCTTTTGGTTCCTTTTGAGGAATCTCCTCTTCTGGAAGATCTTCTATATCTGAACCCATCTTTCTTCAAGAACTTCTTGAATTTTTGTGCAATAGCAGCCATCTCATCTTCATCTTCAGTTCTAGAGTCTGATCCGGAATCTTCAACTTTAAGGACAAGAGACTTCTTTTTCTCTTTTGTCCTTCCTTCTTGAAGGTTGTACCTCTTTATGGACATCTACTAGGTCATAAGGTTTCAAATGAGCTCATCATACGAATATGTCTTGAGATCATGGGCTTCTTCGATGTCATTCTTCTTGTTGTCCCATTATTTAGTGAGACTCCAGAGGATTTTCTTTACTTTCTCTTCCTCGGTGTATACCTTTCCAAGTTGTTTCAGCTCATTTACTAGACTAGTGTATCTAGTGTTCATTTCACCGATAGACTCTTAGGAAACATCTTGAAAGCTTCAATTTTCTCTACCGGGAGGTTGATTTTTGCATCCTTGACCTTGCTAGTGACTTCTAGCTTCTCCCGCATCTCCTTAACTGTTTCACAGCCGGCCACTCTATCTTGTTCAGCAATGCTTAAACCATAGATGAGCATTGTGATGGCGTTAGCATTTTCCTTGGTGCGCTTGTAGTCATTCTCATCCCAGTCAGAAGACGGCTTAGGCATTCCAAAATCTGTCCTTGGAACATAAGGACCCTCTTCGATGGCCATCCAAGCGTACATGCTCTTAGATTAGATGAAGAACTTCATTCTGGTCTTCCAAAAGGAGTAATGCTCTCTTGTGAACAAAGGAGGTCTGGTGATACAATTTCCTTCGGGAGGAAGCATGCTTTGGTGAGACATTTCTTCACTAGTGAATGGACTTGGTGGATCTTTAGCTACAAGACTGTTAGGTCTTCTTCTTTGAGCACTTGCTCTGATACCACTTGTTGGTCCCTTAGGAACAGAAAATATGGGTCAGAGGGGGGTGAATGACCCTTCTTCGCGGAAAATTAGTTAACAGTTTAAGTTTTTCAACTTTGAGTCCGGATTTAGATTGATTCCGGATGCTGGCAATGAAATGAACTGTAAAACTTAAAATGCACAGATGATTTTTATCCTGGTTCAGCCCCTGCCTACTCCAGTCCCCAGAACTCTTACTGAGCTTAAATTCACTAGTGGATTCCTTTAAAGGAAGAAATCAAGCCATTTACAAGTTGTTACCGAGAAGCCCCCTATTCGGAAGTAGGATATACTACTAAATCTCCCTAATCTAGCTAAGTCCTCTCAAGGGATATACCACTCCTAATCTCTCACCAGATCTAGAAGCTAAGTCTCATTCTTAAATCCCCTGATTGAAAAGATTTACAGTTTTCTCTTTCAAGAGAGTTTTCCTAAGAACAGATATAATCTAGCTATGTTCACTTTGGTGATTTGAATGTCGATTGCTTGTGAATTTGAATTGCTCTTGAAAGCTTGTAAAAGAATCAGCTACTTCTTCTGGCTCCGTTGTCTTATATTTATAGGTTGGGCAATAAATGCTACCGTGGGAGAGGATTCAATCTGAATCGTTGAAGAAGTTAAGTCTAGACGCATCTGGACCGTTCCTCTGACCATTAGAGACAATTTAATGCCCGTTTGAGGTAGGGATATGCGCGCCAATAGGTTTACATAGGATTTTCAGACATTCTGATGGTCTGAAGAACATCCTTGTACTTCGTCAATCGGCTATGTATTCCATGCGCTTCGCCATTGGTTGGAAAGTGACTTTATGTCACTGTCCGGTTGTTGTTTTTGTCTTTTAGTGCTTCTCTCTTCATCAAATGCTCCGACAGTTGGTGAGGTGCATTTAATGCTCCTTGGAGACCGGTTTTGATCTTCCTTAGTACACTTAGACATTTTGAATTTGTTTGTGACCGGATCCAGCTTTGTACACGTGGATTCTGGATCTTCTTCCTTTGCTGAATTCTTGAACATCCAGATCCAGACCTTGTCTTTGCACTTTGACTTCTCGGATTTTGTTACTCCATTTGACTTCGGATTTTGTTTATCTTCAAACCTTCATCGAAGTGGGTCGGATCTTTGACTTGGTTGATCTTCTAGCTTTAGTAAACCACTTCCAACAAT
>CAOJBJ010520153.1:0-10811 GCA_948291685.1 Euphorbia celastroides | reverse complement strand
GCATAATGTAAAAGAGTTCTCACATTGATCTGTAAAGGGTATCTTTTACTGATTTCATGATGAATCACTTTGAATGTGATTTTCCATGTTATCATGACATTTTTTGAAAATAAATCGCAGTTACAATAATATTTTGTTGATACGAAGACAAAATGACACCTCCCTCCGAATGTGATTTAGGCATTCATCATCTATATCGTCTCTATAAATATATAGTAAATTGTTAAAAGTGTAAGGTTTTGTAAAAGTTTACACTTTTATCTCTTCATGTCTTGTTTGCAATGCATATATTTATTGTAAGTTGTGATTTTCTATAAACACGCATTTTGTGGATATTTGATGACTCCAGTGACAAGATATTTTTATGATACGAATTGATAATAGGTTGAATGCATCATTAGGTCCTCCAGTTTTTCTCCAAAAACCATTTAGGTCCCCAACCTTTTTAAAGGACTCCGCAAGTCTCTCAACTCGTGAAAAGTGTACCTCTCGGGTCTCTCAGATGAACAAAACCACTCTCACCCAAGAGAGTGGTCTACACGCGCCCGCCACGTGTCAGGTTAGAAAAGTCAAACCAATCCCGACCCGACACGTGGCAATTGCTATTAAAAAATAAAAAATAAAAATTTTTAACCCATTAACCCAAAACCCCAACCCAAAATCCATAGCTACTAAAAAAAATCCCCTCTTTCGATCATTTTCCCCCAACAAATTCCAATCAAACCCCAAAATCCCAAAATTTTGCCATTGACGACCAAATTCAAGAGCAGCTCCCCATTGTTCCATTTACCACGCATCTCTTTCCCTTTCTACAATTCGCCCCTTCCCTTTCTTAACAAAGAACTCCGATGGCCAAAATCCCCACTCAGGTGTTTTCCATTTCTCATTTGTCCCTCTCTTCTCCCACTCTCAATCCCTCCAAAATCTCCTTCAAATCGACAATTTCTGCCAATCACCAAAACCCCAAAAAATCTGCAAGAAACCCGAATCCTACCTCGACGATGCCAACAAGCTCTTCCATTTTTACTAGCAAAGGTACTGCTATACGTTCTCTGGCATTTCTGTTTTTGAATATTTGAAATAATATGTTTACTTGAGTTGATGATTTGTCAAATTTATGCTGAGATTTAGCTATTAGTCGCCGGAGGGGAGGATTTGAATGCTTCGATTTGGGATGGAATTTATTAATGACAGTGTATAGGTGAGGGGGTGAGTTTTGGGTTCAAAATCAATTGCTGGAAATTGGAAATGTTGGGGCTGAGTTTGGGATTCAAAATCTCCGGAAATCTGAAATGTTGGTGCTAAGTTTGGGGTTCAAAATCATTGAAAATCAATCGTCGGAAAGTCGACGGAAAGTCACCGGAAAATCATTAAAAGTCGGTCACTCTCCCCTGTTTTCAACGCGTGCCACGTCAGATGCTACATCAGCGTCGGGGACCCTAGAGATACACTTTTCACGAGTTGAGGGACCTGCGGGGTCCTTTGAAAAGGTTGGAGACCTAAAAGGTTTTTGGGGAAAAGCTGGGGGACCTAACGATGCATTCAGCCTTCATAATATATTGATTTTTAATCATTTTGGAGATAAAAGTATCAGTAGCAGTTAATAGTTATATGCTACTTGTTACAAGCTATAGCTCAATAAATTATGTCTTTGAAGTACTAAAATTGCACTAGATGTAAAAATGAATGAAAAGGTGAATAAGTTAAATATCAAATAATAAATTTAAATGTATTAAACCTCAAAACGGTATTTGAGTTATAAATTAATTAAGACCTCTAAAGTATTTGAGAATTATATAAAAAGTAAGAAATTCAGGTACAATATATGTAAATAATAGATCTAGCAAAGTCACATATAAGATTATTAGTTGAGAGATATAAGTATAGGCTACTTTATTTGGTACTATAGGATACCGAATGCATCATCATATTATCCATTTCTGCAAATATTTGTGGAGTCAGTACTCAAAGAATGTGAAAGATGTGAATGTAATATGTCGCGGTTTAACTGAGTGTTGTAATTGTTATAATTATTGCTAGCTAATATATTCAAGTAGTGTTGATGATTTTTAACTTTTTTGTTTTGAAATAGCTAAAAGCGTCCGTAATTGAAAAGAAATTCTCATTTCGAATCCATTTAAGAGAGTCGGAAAGTTTTTTCTTAAAACCTTGGTTCTCAACTTAAATTAAAAATGGTTTAGAATATTTAATTGGTATATGATAAGTAAATGAGTCCTTATCAATTAAAAAATGTAAGAGGGTGTTAAATAATAAATTGAAGGTCTAACACATTACAACTCCCATGAAAAGTTTTACACAATTTTCTGACCTTTCAAACGTGTCACACGCCAATTTTAGTAAGAATGAAAAAATTCACAAAAATTATATTCTTAAAAATTCAAACTAACAACAAATCGACATGCAACATTGAATAGAAAATACTTATAATGTTGTACACTTTAGTCTGAGCTCAAGGGAGAAATGAAATTTTTGTAAATTCAGTTTGTACTAAGCAAATATAAAGTATCTTGTCTTTGTTTAATTATATCATACAAAAATTAAAGTTTAAGTGTTAGAAATTATAGGTTGTAACGCTTATGTTTTGTCTGTCTTGGTTGAGACCATGTTGTCTTGTTGAATAAGCACGTGTTTGTTAGTTTTGTTACGTATGTCCGGTGTTTTATCTCCGGTGAACTATTTTTAGCTTACGAATCTTGCTGCAAAAGTTGTTAGCTAGTACAATTGGTCTTTGGTCAAGTGGTACACCTTTCAAAGTGTTGGTAGGAGGTCTTGGGTTCGACACTCAGCCTCTTCAAGGATTTATTAATATTTCAAAAAAAAAGTTGTTAGCTAGCTAGTGTAGCAGATTCTTCGACATGTAAGGGGATTCATGTGTTCACTTTTGATTAGAGTTGTAACGGTCTCTAATTTTGATTTATGAACTTTATTATTCATTCAAGAAATAATACATTTGTATTTGTTTCTTCAACGTCTGTTTTTAGAAATTCTCCGAATTAGACAATAATATCCTCATTTTCATTAAATTTGAATTTAAAAGATATTCCTACGGTCCTACCATGAATTTCTCGTTTATATTTGGAATAAATCCCAATCATATATATGGAAAATTTCGGTTTCATTTACAACCACATATATGCCACAAATAAGTCTCAAGCAATTAAGGAAATTTAATTTTGTGAACGTGTCAATATTTCTTTCATGTAACCATCAACAATAAAATAGAAAAAGAAGTGAAAGCACACCTAGGCTTACATTATTTAAAAAATTTGCCCCACAAAGTGGGAATGAAAAGGACGTTACCTAGGCTTATTTCTCCATATTTTAGACACCACTCAAATAAATATTAAAATTAATTCTTTCCTATGATGATCACAAAAAGTATTCCAGTTGACAGGAAGTAAGCATTTAGCTGCCAATTATAAATGTTGGGTTATAATATTAAATTACTTTTGTAGTTATTTTAAATATAAAAAATTATCAATGACAATCAAGTGCAACCGAGAAGGTATAGTTAAATTGGACCGAGTCAATGCATAATAAAATTTGATTTAATAGTAGAGAAGATGAAATAACTCTCCCATTTTACAAAATTTGGGAAATAACAAATCACTTTTCGCAAAAAGCTTATTAAAATTCCGTGATGCAAACTGATGAAACCACATAGCACTTTTTTATGTCGTTTGCTCTAGAGATTCACTACGATGGACACAAAGAATCTCCCATAAATCTTCATATGGAGTTGCTAGAAAAATCTTTTATATATAATTATAACCTCCTCAAGGTTTACATTAATACACTAATACCTCATGTTTTTTCAATATATTTTTCACCTTCTCATACTTTGACCCTATCCAACCATAACCTTCCTGTATCATTTTTCCATCCAAAAAACTTTTATATTGATAAAATTGCCTTTATATTCATTATGTATTTATTTTATCAATTCACATGTATTTTTCAATAGATATTTTTCAATCTATCTTTCTTTCATTTTGTTTTATCATTCCATCTACATTTTGTTTTCATATTTTGTAATAAATTTCTTATACATATTTAGCATTTAAAATAACTTTTTTTAATAATTCTATAAACTATATTAACATCTAATATAAGAACAAAAAGCTTAAAATTTCCTTACATTTTAAATGATGAAAAATATAAACTTTAATTATATAATTAGTAATTGAACTATCATTTGAACTATCACTGTAACTATAGAGAAGTAAATATTTAAAATATGAATCACGTTAGACAAATATAACCTTAGCCCGTTTGACAAACAAGTCTAGTTGAAACTATGAGGGAATGAGAAATGGAAGAAAAATTTAATCACTCATAATTTTATAACTTTTTATTTTTTCTTACTTAAAAATGGAATGCAACTAATCTTTTTGTTCGCAAATTAGGTGTTTAGATGTTGATACAATTTATAGAAACTATTAAAAGTTACTTTGAATGCTAAATACAAACAAGAAATTATTAAAAAAATGTGAGAATAAAATATAGATGGAATCATAAAACAAATGGTAGGAAGTATAATAAATGTATTTAAAAAAACATATTGTAAATATAAGTGAATGTGTGAAATAAACATAAAATGAAGCTAAAGGGTAATTTTATCAATAAAAAGGCTTTTTGGATGGAAAAGTGACATAAAGAGGTTATAGTTGGATGGAGTCAAAACATAAAGAGTTATAAATTATATCGAAAAAACTTAGGGAGGTACTTGTGTATTAGTATAAACTTTGGGGAGTTTATAATTATTTACCTTTTTATTGGGGATGAGAGTGTCATTCTATTATACAATAAATCTCCAAAACTGATAAACAAAAGTTTATCATGAAAGTTAAAAATATAAAAGTTATGATTAAAAAATTTCAACATAGATTATGAAACATTAGTATCCACTTAAGAAAATATTGTTTTTAGGTTATTCGTCTCCGTTCGATAATGGAGAAGGGGAATATTTTTAAGATGGAGAAAATATTTTTCGTGTAACTTAATTGAGTTGGAGAATACATTCTTGTATTGTAGATCAAAATTAAGCCATTGCAAGTTTCTTAAGAGCTCATGAATTGTTATAATAAATTTCTTAACCACCTCCACCGGGGGGTAACGGTGGTTGGCTTGACATAAATTACAACAACCATATTGGAGAAACGTGCAAGTGTATCTCATGTTTGAAGTTGTAGACATTTTCTAATTCCATTGGATAAAATAAACCACCATTTTTAGTCTTGATTTCATGATTCATTAATTGTTGCTAAATTTCTAGCATTCAAATAAATAGTGGTGGGTGGGAATCAAATTTTAGTATGTTTCACTTCGTAGTCGAAAATTCAATGATTGTATGAATGAGACATTTTGTAGTTAATGAAAAATAATTATCATGATTTTTATAGTTATAAAGTTACAGTGAGTTTAAATTTAATCCAATTTAGTTCATTCTGAAAAAATAAAGTTTAAATAGGCAATGGTCAAATAATACATAAATCAAAAGGAAAGATCACATTTGAATATCAAATGAATGACATGAATATCTCAGAGACCAAATAGACAAATAAACTATGCCTTACGACAAGGAAAAAAACTTGCTCTAAAATTCCATCACATAGACCCTATCAATCCTTATATTAGGACTAACTCAAAAATTGACTCATTCAAGTGTGAAACTTCACTCTATGAAAATAGTTGGTGCGATATTGAGATATACATGAATTCATGATTGGCCTAATATAAAAAAAACCGAGACCAATATTGTGAACTTGTATGAAAGGTTTATGTTCAGGCTCTAAATTTATAAATATCAGGTTGCATCCTAAATTAGTCAAAAGCAACCCATCTTTTCGGACATGACACATAAAATGTAATGTAGATGGAGTAGATCATTTAAAAAAAATTTCAAGGTTATTGATAACAATGATTTTCTATTTCTAATGATTGGGTTAAAGGACGTTTTTGAATTGTATGATATAAAGGGATGCTCATTCGGATTTTGTTGTATGTATTTCTTCATTGTGTTGCGTCTTTAATGTAATTTACATGTAATATCTTTAGTAGTGTTTCTACATCACACGACTACAAAAAATAACAAACTGCATCACATAACAATAAATGAGAGATAATAGTTTAATATAAGGACTAGAAAAAATGAATCGCATGAAATATAGACCAAAATCGAGCTTTACCTTGAAAGTTTCTTTCTCCTAATCATTGGTTGCAGTTTTATTTTCAATGGGCCATTGGATTGTACTTTGGAATTGAGGCCATAACACATTTGATTAGTAGTGGGCTTTGTAACAAAACCTTTAGCTCATTTTGGTGTAGAAAACATTTAGCCCATTTAGATTTCCTAATTCATTTAGGACCTACGTCACTAAAAGTTAATTTCTCTAATTTTTCATATAATATTATATCCTAACTTTGGATATATATTTTAATTCTTCATAATAATTAATTAAAATTAGTTAAAAGTGCTTTTCAAAAACTATAATTTGTTATTTATAGAAAAAGCTATCAGAATGGAAAAACATTTTGTCGCTATAAAGTTTTAAAATTTTTGAATTTTACCAATTTAATTAAATTTGGGATGGCACTAAATTGACTTTGTTGTCCTTTTTAATTGGTGCATTGTAAGTATCGAAGTACAAATGTGCATTATCCACATATGGTCTTACTCAGGGATGTCAATCGGTCGGGTTCGGTTTGGATATTACAATCGGGTTCGGTTTGGATATTGCAATCTCCATTCCTCACCCAATAGTTTTCGGATGTGGTTTCCGTTTTTCCCTATTTAGTATTTCGGGTATGTATTGGCACCCATTCCACACCTGTGTGCTGTTCGGACGGTTTTCGGTTAATCCTCACCCACAAAATTTAAAGTGTAATTTCATAATATAATTCACGTTTCAACCTAAATTTACACATATTAACCTTTAAAAATTGGATATTGATTCATTTCATAATTGAAGATGATAAAAAATTAATGAACTTAAGACGAGATAGTTATTAAACTAAAATAAATTATTGATCCAATCTAATTACAGTCGTGACAAATATTTTGACTTGTCATTAAAACTGTATCTATAATCTAGGAGATATTATGTGGGGTGTAAATTTTTTTTCATACAACTGTAACTAGACAAAATCTATTTTTAAAAACAATAAAATTTTATTATTATTCATCTTATATTTATAGATATTCGTAAAACTTAAGTTCATATGTTATATGAAACGAAAGTTGATAATGATATAATAATTTAATTATTTTTTCTATTAAATTGATAATACAATAGGTCAAAATATATAATATATCAAGTAAATTATATGTGTTATTCAATTAAAAGTAAATGTGTATATATCGGGTTTTTTCGGTTATTTGTTCGGTAGCGGTGCGGGTAACCCAACGGTTCATATATAGTTCCATCCAAAACCACCCAAAATTTTATATCGGGTTTAAAATTTCGCCCATCCCCGCCCATTTGGGTGAAAATTTCGGTTATTTCCCATCACCCATCGGTTCGGATCTAACAGTTTTTTAGTTTTCCCCACCCGATTGACATCCTAATCTTACTTCTTCGTCACGTAAACAACAAACTTTGGACTTACATGTGTATGTAGAGATGTGTAACTTACCTATCAGATTTTGTTACACAATATAAAATACTTTTTTCATTTTTTGGTTGTCTCATATTTTTGTTTTTGACTTTAGAACATATCTCGATGTAGTTAATTTATTCTTTTAGTCTTCTTTCCTTGTCATTTTTATTCAAAATATATAGTTAACTTAACAATAATATTACAGATTAGGGAAAATTGTTAAATGTTATATGTACTTAGTATATAACCGTTGCTATTTAAAATAACCAAAAGTAATTGTATAAACACTTACAAATGTTGCTGAATTCCTTATATTCAAAAGATAGTAGCTGTCAAAGTTTACAAACATCCACTAAGAAAGTTCTTAAGAATTCATGTACCATCATTTTTTTTCTCATGTTAGGCATCAATACAACATTTTAAATGTTTGTCTATAACTACTTCTTTTTTATAATAGTCTATAACTGCTTTAAACTATTTATGAAAAAAATCAACTACTTGCCCTCAATTTAGAATAACATATGTAATTGTATTGCCAATTGGCTAGAGATTGGACCACCGTCTCATACAAATAAAACTCTACTTGTTCAAAACTACCGTCTTATTAATTTTCGAGAGATTTTACCTTTATTTTGAATACCCACTACTTCATCATTATCATTATTAAAGAGTAGATGATGCTATGATCCAATAGGAATAAAAGAAAAAATAAACTTTACTTTAAATTACAAAGTAAAAATAACTCACACCTTAATTTTTATAAGCCAGTTATGCTCTTAAAATTATATTTTCAAATATTGTGACCAGTAAAAATTATTGATTAATATTATTTTTTGTGAAATTAAATATTAAATTAAACTCAGTCATGCGTTCCCATTCATTGTTGTCAGTTCTTTATATAAAGAGTTGTATAATAATTGTTTAAATACAAAACAAAACATAAAATTTTAGTGAAATTATAAGTTTTCAACCATATAACCAATAGTTTATTCTTAAATGCAAACAATGACAGGTGGAATAATTAGTAAAAACGAGATGCTGCAATGCCAACAACATTTCCTTAAAAAAATTACTCGGGTTTGAACTCGTTTCTACAAATTAGTTATTCATAAAAAGTTTTTTCAACAAACTGCAATATTAAACTTTCCAAAATAGACTTGAATAGTGATTGCATGCTTGTTTTAATCTTTTAAAGCAAAAGATGGTAATGCACAAGCTATTGAATTTCTTAAAACTACTATACTTAACAATTATTATTTATTGAATTTGTTACGTTTAGCTATTGCCTCTATAGCTATCGATGACTTTGTGTGTTAAGGTGGATTTTAATACTATTTTCTCATGAATTTGAGATTTCTTAAACTTATTTTGAATTTTCTTTCATTTTTTGAATTTTCTAAATCCTTAAAATGAAATTTTTTACTTTGAAATTACACATGTCAATTATTGATGGATGACATTTTTAAAAATCAAACCAACATATAATATCTAAGGGAAAAATAATAATTTTTTATAAATTAAAGGAATGAAGTAATACTTTTTTACAAATTAAAAACGTGTAAAATAAATTTTTAAAAGTTAAGATGTCAAAAGACAATTTAAAATAAATTCAAAGAGTTTAAATGCATTTCATCTAAATTATCACGAACGGAAGTTTTTGTTTGAAAAATAAGTCATATGCAAGTTATTCGAAAAAATAATATCAATCCAAATGGGACATAGTTTAATTTAAAATTTCGAATTCAACCATCATAAATTAGAAAAACAATTTGATAGTAATTTGAAAGGAAAGAAAATGCCTATATAAACTCTAGTCGACCCTCCATTTTCGTTCACCTCGTTTTCGCCGCCCCTAAGCCCACACTCTCTCCGCCCTCAGCATTCTTCCATGGCAGCCGCCGCCGGTTCTTCCCTCTCCTTGCAGTCTCGTCCGCGCGTGGTATCCACTCTCTCTTTTCTTCATTCTTTCCTTTGATCTCTCTCTGCTTGGATTGATCTGTAGCTCTCATTTCTTGCACTGATTGCTGATCTCTAGTAATCGCTCTACTGTTTGCGTGTGGACTTCGTCTTGTTTCATGCTGGTTATTGAGGGATCGGATCTGGAATATCTGTATTTGAATTACTCTGTTTTAGTTTTCGGAGATTTCGAGATGATTTGTGAGATCCAGTTGTATTTAATTGATTTACTCTTTTCTGGTTAGCTTGATGAATTGATTTTTGGAGCTTAAATCTTCTGGTATGCGTATTTTAGTTTAGTTTGTGAAGCAGAGTTCCTCTTTGAGTAGGCGGATGTGTTTTTGTGGTGCTATTACTTCTTTTAATTGTGGACTGAATTTGTTCTTTGTTTGATTTTGAGCAGGCTGCCGCGAGATTCTCTAGCTTGAATTCGATTTCACTTCAGAGCCAGAGAAGCTTCCTGTCCTTTAAAGTGCAGCCCATTTCAGCTCGCCTCCAGATTTCTTGCGCTGTATGTCTCTCTTTTCCATAGTTTAGTATCTGTTGCTGGCTTTGGTGTTTTAGATTGAGTCATCCCCATAGTTGTTAAGGGCGCAAGGCGCACCGAGGCGCTAGGGGGTCAAATTCATCAAGGCGCAAGGCGAGGCGCGCGCCCGACGAACTTGAGGCGCATAAAAAAATTAGTAAAATTATGAGAGATTGGTGCAACTCTTTCAACAGTAGACAATTTCTTTATGGAGTAGCTGCAATTCTAGTCCAGAACTTTATTATCTCAATATTTCGGCAGTGGCTCCTATTCAATTCCAAAATTATTAAATTTATCCTAAAGAAGAATCAAACAGTTACTGCCCATCGAACAAATTAAAAAAAAAATTTTCAGCAGTATAACTGTACATATATTATTCAAAAAAAAATATATAAATGTGCATATAGAAATTGAGGGAGTAGAGGGACAATAGTGTAAAAAAAACTAAAAAAGACGAAAAACCTAATTGTGATGAATGTTTTTTCTGCTTTTTTTCTGACGAACACGTAAAAATAGATAGTGTTTGATAAGAATGCTGTCTCCTTTCTATTTCATTTTCTGGCTCTTGTATCGCTCTCTTTTATTGAGATCGTGATATTTATGGTAACAGATTCCTAATCTTATTCTCTATCCTTTTTTTAAATTCGTATTTATTAATTAACCTCCTATTTAGCCTTTTCATTTATTTCTTTACTTAAATATATACACC
>CAOJBJ010518910.1:0-16380 GCA_948291685.1 Euphorbia celastroides | reverse complement strand
TTCCCTCAAAAAAGTTCCAGCAAACTCAGCTTGTACACAAAAATCTGTACTTGGATTGATAAGGATCTAACCTTCACAGAGTACAAGTCAATAACAGTTGGAGTGTGTTCTATAGCCTCATCAATTCTTCTGAGAGCAATTCCGTACTGTCCACGCCTATCATAATGCTGGGTTAAAACAAAAATTGACAGCATTGTTAGGATTTAGGAAGGAATGAAGAGAATAAAAAAAACAATAAATTCTGACTTCACCCAAGAACATGCTAACCTGAGCCAAGAAAAACAAAGTCCACATAAGCGTAGAAGGAGGTTCTTTTTGTTCACTGCACTCAAAATTAAAAAGCAGGCACAATGATTCAGACAAAACTACACCGAAAATTTTTCATAATTATAAATAAGGTCTCTTTGATTTTCACATTTACTATTAATGCCAGCAGCATATATAATTTTGAGTAAGAAGAAATTATTACAAATATCAAGCCACACGATGAATAAGCAAAAAATATGTCCCTAAGGAAATAAGAAAAGAGGCGAATCCACGACAAGTTACACAATCTTTTTCCTAGTCGCCCAGTCCTCAAAATTTTTTGTTTTGCACAGATATTAGTTACTGTCTAGGAATCATACAACAGTTCAAGGAACAAATTACCTCCCAGGATATTTTCCGGTCGTCCTAATCGAATTCTCCAACTCAAGAACTAGATTTTCCAGTATGTCTGCCTGTATAAGGTCCATGATAGCAAATTGCAACTCACATATCCAAAAAAAAATTGTGGCCCCCAGAAAGACAAAAGGTTAGAAGCTCACCTTGCTAGGCTGATCATACAATGGAGAAAGATCAGAGAACAATGATGGAACACCCTAGATGCAACAAAAAATAATTCATCATTCAACCCAAGAATTACAAGGCAAGTGAGATAATTTTAAAAGGAAAGGGAAGCTATAAGTACCTTGGTAAGAAATTTTCTAACATAACTATCTGCAGCTTCACGAAATCTGTCTCCTTGTAGAAAATCAAGAGGTATTCTCTGCATATGAGAGAGAGAGAGAGAGAGAGCACGACGAGTAAATTAAGAAAAATCACTGCAATCACAAACATAAAGCACCGCTACATGCTCAAAATCGGGTTTCAAATGTAAAAACCAAGACAGGTCCACAAAAAAATTTCTTAAGAACACCATACCATGAATAGTAAAAATTATGATCTAGACTCAAAGCAAACTTACAAACAAAAGGAAGAAGAGCCTGTTTTTTTTCCTTTTTATGCCAATCAAACCATACAAGATCTACAGCATGGATATATACACAAGACTTCAACATATTTTATTTGAGCATAGCTTTCGCCATAAACCCATAAAGGAGAAAGTATCGATAGCAGAGGCAGAGACCAAAAGGAGAGGAAAACATTCTTAAACCTTAATTATATGATAATGAAATTTCTATTTCAAAGAATAAATGATGAAAATTCTTGATACATATTGAAAATATGTCACCTTAACAGCAGATGACCAAGTATACTTCTGCGCAAGTGATTCGTACAGCTCATCCAGTTTATCAATTTCATCCACTGAGTAATGACCATTTTCTGAGTTCAACCCAACACATTTTTGTAAGCCTTCATAATACCTGAAAAGGTCAAGGAAATAACAACATATGATTCCCTCTAAAGAATAGGCGTAGATCATATTCACACCTGTAACATAAAAAAATACTGTCAAAATAAACACCTGTAATTGTCAGGATTCATGGCAAGCAATGCTCTATACAATTCGGCGCCCTCTTCCAGACGACCAAGTTTCACCAATAAAGATACCTCTTGTTCTTTGTACGACAATTTATCAACCTAGATAAATATAAAACATTATCGGTATCTGTTGAAAATTCATTCTGTACTAGTAGTAGCCAGCAAGCAGTATATGTAATACTTACAATTTTTGACTCTTTCTTGGATAACTCCTCAAGGGCTCTATCAAAAGATCCTGATTCCTCCAACAGAGATACCTAGTAGAAGAAAACACAAAATAGTTGACATAAAAAGAAAAAACAAACTATACAAAAATATTCACAATTGCAACCTGTAACAACTAAAAAATCAAAGAGAAGGAAACTATTCACATGCATCAGCTGCTAAAGTGACCAGTCCAAAAAGTCAATAATTATGTAGAAAATACACTCTCAGCAGCATATATTATGTCTATAAAATTGTAAGCCGTAAGGATTACGGCAAACTGTTGATAATAAGCACACAAATTTTTAAGCAAAATTAAAGGGTTCCATTATATTTTGCATACGACAAGATATTAAAAAAGCATTAGCAGAAGGGGAATTAATTCAGATGCCACAATGAGCTGCAAACTCCATATGATATTGACTTTGTTTTTAAGCAATATGAACGAGAAGAGATATATAGGTGACAAAAAATCTTTTCAAATTGAAGCTCTCATCTTTACCAACATAGCAATGTACTCTTCTTATATTGGTTTCTAGAGAATACAAAATATTAGAAAAGAGATAAAGTGTAAGCCCATGTAGAATCAAAATCACCAAAACCAAAGCACACAAAAGTTTGGCCCACAATTATGTCCCCCAAATAGGAATCTATGAATAGCGGGCAGCAGCTCAAGAAAATAAGCAAAATAATCGAGCTCTCATTTATTCATAAATCATAAGTACATATAACTTATAAGAAGTTTAACTATTTTTCACTTAGCGATTAAGCCTCTTCATTGACTGTGATAAATAGCTAGAGTTTATTGCAACAATTCCTTTAGTACTGCAAGCATAAGCAACTATGATAACTGAATGAAACACTCCATTAATACCTTGTATAGAAGCATTTCTCCATGCTCACATCTTTCATTATCTGGAGGATGATCGTCTTCTAATGTTCCTTCGTATGCTTCCAGAATGTCAACTGCTTTAGCAGCACTGGCAAAAGCACATGATATTCAGCATAAATAAAAAAGAGCATAAAATGCCAGATGTCAAATTATGCGTTAGGGATGGAAACAATAAGCAGAGCAGAAATGCTTAGCCAAAATAAACTCTGTCTTTGTCAAATTATACTTTTCGAGATGCATGAGCTACAGATCAAATTCTTGAAAAGAATGATACAAATGCATCGCATCAGGATTTAAAGGAAACTCAAATGCTTAACCCAGTGCAGGGTATATTTGTCTAAATTTAACATAAGTTATTTATGAGATTCCAATTAAACTATTGACAAACTTGATATAAATGCTTTACAAGGTATGGAACTCTTCAATGAACTAAAGAACTAACATCCCTGGGCAGATAAATACATTACTTTGAATTTAAATGATGAGCAACCGCAAAGCCAATCCAATTCATGCGATGATTTGGCTTCAAAGTCAGAAGCTGCTGTCTTGTCTCAACAAAACCCGTCAAATCCCGCATTTGTGCCTGCAAAGTACAAGAGAAATGCTCACGGACAAGTTGAACCACACGAGAAGCCGTAACTGATGACTTGTAAGGATACAGCAATAAAAGAAGAACAGCCAAAGTGCAGTTCTATATCCAATGTGAGTATAAGAAGATGTGACATATTTTACAGCAGTGTTCATCTAATATATATGAAGCCTAAATTTCTCACCTACATGGATCCATACTAATCATAAAGCCTTCATATAAAGATGTTTCTTTCACGAGCCAGACATTCCCATAAGTAGAACAAGGCGGAAATATTTGACCTACTGACAAGGCAACCCCAACAAGATAAAGAGAGTGGAAAACTTTAATGGATAGTTGTTGAATCAAGAATCGAAATCCAAACTCTTTGAATCATGGGTTGTCAATCGAATCGTATCACAAGATTCGTTTCAAGTTCATTTGGTTCTATGAATATATTTAACATGTTCAACATATCTAACTAATTAATTTGTATAAAAACCAATTTCCATACAAAAAATCGTATTAACCTTGAGCACTTAAAAATTAAATATAATGCAAATTTAAAAGTACTGAACTAATCAAAGGAAATATACATAATTGAAATTCATTAATCTGAAAATTAATAGATTATTATCATATCTATCTACTATACGATACATTAACTTATATAAAAAAAATATTTTAAAGTGAGAAGATCGAGAACACGTCTGTCTGGACAGGTCTAGCTTACTAAATCTTTTTGAGCTATAAGTTGGCATTTTCAACGATTTTCTTGATTGTGGGTTTGAACCCACAACCCACACTCCTTCAATTCTTCAAGGGTGGTGGCCACAGGACAGCAGACCAAAGCATAGCGGTTGGTCTAGCTTAATATTAAGTCACTTGACAAAACAACAAGTAACATCTTGTAAATTAAAAATAAAGGAGCAAAAAGAAGAAGGTAAAAGTCGACATCTTGTCTTCAACATCTTGCAACCCACCATTGAATATCGATGCTTCAAATTAACAGGGAAACACAAGTAACATCATTTTTTCTTTTCTCCAGTTTTGTTCACAAATCAATAGAATCAACGGAATCAACCGATTCACCACCAATTCATGGTGGATATCAATTCACCACATAGATTTGTATCCATTTTGGGGTGAACCAAATCGTACGATTCAAATAGAGAATCGCACGATTTGAAGACAAGAATCATAAACTTGTGTGTGCACAAGTTGAAGTTGAAGCCCAGTTTTGGGTGAAGAGAAGGGATGGCAAGTTAATCCAGCTTGGATTAAAACTTACTTTCACTTTTTCAAACTTCAAAGCATTTAATCTCTTTACTCGCACAAAAGACAAATAACACAAGGATCAACAATATTACATTGGTAAACTTTACATGCTAGCATGGTACATATATGTTAGACCCAAGGAAGCAACGCCTTTAGAGGGTGCAGAATTGTGAATGAGAATCAGAAATTAAGATGAAGAATAGGTAAAAAATTTCAAAAGGAACATTGTCAAAGAGCAGAATTATTGTATTGTCTACTCGTAACAGGAAACATGAGGTGATTGAAGAATATAAGCTCCTTAGTTCAGGCTTTTACCATGAGATCACTAACATAAAAAAAAGTCTAGGAAGATTCAGCAGCTATGAGCAGTTATAAACTTGCCCACTAATAATCTGGTTAATCAAGCTTTCAGTTTGAATGGTTCAAAGTTTAAGCGCATTTTGTATGTATGAAGATAATCAGATACATACCTGCAACAGTGACAGATCCCGTAATATTTCGATATTGTCTGGGTCTATTCTCAATGCATTTCGATAGCATTTGATAGCCTCTCTATATTCTCTGTCAGACCGATAAAGAAGACCATATACATGCCAGCAAACATGACTTTTAAGGTCATTCTGAATCAGAGAAAAGAAAAATAAGCCAACTACTGAATCAAGAAAAAAACATTCAAATAAATAATCACTTAAAACAGTTTGACCTTTAAGCCAAGCCGGACGAGTTCATATGCTTCAGATTTACGATCCATGCAATTTAAGGTCAAGCCCTTCATTGATAGAGTTTCTAGTAGAGAACAGCAAGAGGGATGTTAAAAGATATATCAGAACAAATCTAAAGCTCAGAAAGAAACATAAAATCTAAAAGGATTTTATACTATAAAAAAATGAAGGAGATTGTAATCTAGAGACAAAAACAAGGAACCATGCAGGTATACTGGCAATCTAAGTAAAACAAGATTAAGGAACAGGAATTGCCACAGCTACCGTAAGGTAAGAGGGACACATGAACTAAACCAGTATTTTACACATACTGATATGATTGCACATGTAATGTTGTCCAAGAGAGAAAGGCAATACAAAAATGGAAAACTTTGTTTCAATAGAGGGTCAAAGATTCATGCACAATAAAATTCAAACTCCCGAGTTAACAACATGAAATTCCGTATTCTCCACAAGAACAATGCAAATGATTTACCTCCATGATCTGGAAACTTTTTCAATATGGCATCTGCTGCTTTCAACCCTTTCTTATACTGTTTTGTCTCGTACGATTTCTGCAATGATTATCAGAGATGCAAAGTCAATGCTCAACAGAAAAGAAAAGCACATAACTCTTCAGGTTCAATGTAGAAAATTTCGGTGCCAAGATTAGAGGGAACATATGAGACGAGAGATAACCAGATATTCATATAATAAAACTTGATCCATGAATACATTAGAACGATTCAAAAGCTAGTGTCAAATTCTGAAAAAATAATGTCAAAAAACTCTTCAAAGCTGTCAATGAGAACTAATGAAAAAGCTTCCGATTTGTCCATCGGATATGACACACAAGAAAGGTAACACCAGCGTGGCAATGCCCAGTAACATTCATAAGTAACCTGCCACAGAAGAAGTGTCTAAAACCAATATGCACCGCTGAGTGCACAATCATGACACAACTCAAGCAACAATTCAGATAATGGCTTGCCATCTGGTATCTATACACATTAAAGAACGGTAAATTCCAATCTACTTGTATAAGTGAGCTAAAAGCACCTGCAAGCTAATTTCCTTCACTTTTGTCCCAAGAAACATAGTTGCCAAATATAAATGTACATACGAACTTAGAAGAATCAAACTTTTATATTTACTTATCCAAGCTAGATTCCTCTTTATTCGAGAAAACGTCAAGTTCATGATTCCAAAAACACTATGAACCTCCAAATTACCATCGATGAAACCCTAAAGTTCAGCTCAAATTCACTAAATTACCCTAACTGCAATATCCACAATGAAAAAACGCCAAAATAAACCTCAAAGCGAATGTCTCCAATACAAGAGAAACCAGAAAGGCCGCAATCAAACCATAACAAACAGAACCAACAAAACAAAACCAAAACAATCGCAGAGCACAATTGACAACAGCAATTGACACCGAAAACCTAACAAAACGCGAAACAGATACAAAATCGAGACTTACGACGATGAGCTTGAAGAGGTTAGCCTCTTTAGGAGGCAAGGAGGCCCCCATTGTAAGCGAAGGAGAATAAGAGAAAGATGAAAAGATTAAAGAGGAAGAGAACAAGAGCGGTGGAGGAAAGGCGGAATCGGAGAAAAAGGAAGCGGAGAAGGAGGAGGAGGAGGGCTGCCGCCGACTAGAGAAAGAGGAGAAGAGAAAGGGAGAGAGTGGTGGCGATTGTGTGCTGCAACCCTACTCCTGCGACTAACTGCTAATCTTACTCTTTCATCTTTCCTTTTCTCTTTTCACTTGCCACCTCCGCGCGTGCCGTCTAAACTTTACTTGTCAAACTCGTAGTAAGGAGTGCTAAGATTTTACTAACAAATATTATAAAAAAAAAAACAACAAGAAGATTATACTAACAAAAAAAATAATTTAAACAATTGCGAAAAAATTTACTAAAAATTAAAAACAAATCAAGTATTAACGTAAAATTTTCTCTTTCAATGTGATGTAAAAAATGTAATGCCAAATTCGCTAAAATATTGGAAATAGAGGGGAACTTTACATTACTTTAGCTAGTTTATTTGTAAAAATATAATGTGTAAGAACAAATATAGTGTATCAAATAATATTGTACAAATAAATAAATGATTGTATAGTGTTTGGCAACAATATTGAAAATATATTTTGACGTCTGATTAGATTGTTTGAAAAACATTTCTTGATCTCATGTTTAAGTATATGATATCATGTATGATATATTTTAATAGATTCAATCTAATAAAAAACCTGTAAAAAACATAAAGAAAAAGGAAATTGTTGTTAAAATTATCACTTTATTTGTTTTTTACATATCCTACCTAAATACTATAACCCAAAACCTTTCATATATTCCTCACTTCCCTTTTCTTTCTCCTTTATTGTTTTTCAATGTCTGCATCTCTGTCGTCGTTATATTTGCCGTTGAATTGTTGTTTCGCTCCAAATCTCGATGGATCTTGTGTCTCAGATCTCACTGTCGTTGCCGAATCATTCTTCTTCTCTCAATTGCTATGGTTTCTATTTATTTTGTGATTTGATTTTTTCTTTTCGTTTTGAATTGTTGTATATTATACTAGATTCATGTGTTTGTTGTACTTATATAGATTTTGAAAATGAGAGTTCAGATTTGTTGCAACTCGTGTTGCAATTTGTTTTTTTGTTTTTTTGAAAAACTTGATGTTGCAATTTGTTGAATATAAAGAGCTACGCACATAAGGTGTTTGATGAAATGTCTAAATGAAGTCCTGCTTTCAAATTCATTAGCTTTTGATTATATTCACTGCTTTTTTTTTATTGAAGCCTATGTATTTCTATTTTTAATTATAATAATTTAAATCGGCGTGTTATTAGATTTGTATTTAATTCTACAGTTTCATTATTTTTCATTATCTAGTAATTTCATGGTAGTTACCTGTTAGAAAGTTAATAAGTTTATGAATTCACAATTCCGTTTTTTCTTAGTATATGGTAATTATACGGTAGCTACCAGGTAGGAAGTTGGTGGGTTTATAAATTTGTAGTTTTGTTTTTTAGTATCTTGTAATTATATTGTAGCAATTTGGTAGGAAATTAGTAGGTTTATGAATTTGCAGTTTCGTTTTTTCTCACTTGTTGGCTTCCTACCAGATTCCTGTTAGTTTCTTACCAGATATTGAGCAATTGAAAAAAATCGCAAAAGTATATGGATGGCGTTTCGAAATATAAATGAGACGAACAAAAAAACTCTAAAGCGGCATGTCAAAAAAATCAACGGTTTTTGAGATAATTACAAAATAAGATACAAAAATGCAAAAAATACATGATGCAATGATGAATGGAGGGGACTAAAAAAAACAAAGGGAAGATAAGGTATGTAGAAAACGGGAACCTCAAATTTGAATTTATTTTTAGTAAAAAAAGGTTATGACCCAAAAGTTTGAGTGAAAATGAAGTTAAAAAATCAGTATAATGGTGTATTTAACCTTAAAAAATTAAAATATACATGTTATCAAAATAAAATAGAAACTGTAATAATAAAAATATATTGTTATAAAACATGAATGTATGTCAATATGGTTTTTATAAAAATAATATAGTCGGGCAAAGATGATGGTAATAATAACTAATATTAAAGATGAAGGTGAAAATGAAGGTATGTACAAAACGGGAACCTCAAATTTGAATTTATTAAAGATGAAGGTATGTACAAAACGGGAACCTCAAATTTGAATTTATTTTTAATAAAAAAAGGTTATGATCCAAAGTTTAAGTGAAAATGAAGTTAAAAATCAGTATAATGGTGTATTTAACTTTAAAAAATTAAAATATACATGTTATAAAAATAAAATAGAAACTGTAATAATAACAATATATTGTTATAAAACATGAATGTATGTCAATATGGTTTCTATAAAAATAATATAGTCGGGCAAAGATGATGGTAATAATAACTAATATTAAAGATGAAGGTGACGGTATGTTTCAAAAAAAAAAGATGAAGGTGACGGTGTAGTTGGGACGACTATGATAAATGAAGTGGTTCTGGTGTTGGACTTATATTGAGGTGAATAAAGTAATGAGATGAATATAAGATAAGAAAAAATATATTTTTTTGGTTTTTTCACTGTATTTTCTGTTAATTAGGGAAAATCTTTTCCTTTGATTTATTATTTAAGTCAAACAAATAATTGAAAATTTAAAAAATATATACCTACAAACTATGTCGAGGAAAACAATTAAGGCGTCAATGAAAGGTAGATTTATATAATTTGATGTCTGCTCTAGCTTTTAAAACAGGTCGTTTTTACAAAAAAATACAGGGCAACCTTAGAATTTGACTCTAATTGGGATTGTCTTCTGGTTGTTGTCTTCAAAAATTTTTATATCACAATGTATTTTAATTTTAGATGATACATTAAGTCCTTCATACCAAAAAAGAAAGTGTACAAAGTGATTTCCGATAACTAAAATTTGTTGTTTATAAAAAAAGGATTTAAAATGAATATTTGGTGAATAGTTGTCGAAAAAGATAATTTCAAACTAGCTCATAATTTTATTAAAATTGTTTTAGAAAACTTTTATAACAATGTTTTACAAAAAAAAAAACAAATTTCGACATTATCAAATGATTAAACAGTCACTTATAGGTTGATTCGATATTGTTTTCTTATAGTCACATTTTACAATCGCACCATAAGCTTGAAAATGAAAATCAATCTTTTTTGCAACAATTCATAAATCTACAAAGTGCAAAACAAAAACTGCGCTCATACCAAAAACATCTCCTTTTGGTACAAAAATAGAATAATGGGGTTATGAAGTGAATTAAAGAGGCAACGCACATCATTTTTCAACACTATTATATAGAAAGAATACCTTTATTTAGCCAAGTGCTATATGTAGTTACTAGTATTAAATTCAAGTCAAGTTAATGCTGCACAGGTTTAGACATAGATGTATTTAATGCAAAAACAACATATGCCTTTGTATGTTGGATGATATATGGAAATGCAATTGTTATGTCGCTTTAAGAAGGTTTTTAATACCGGTGATATGGAGTTAAATTAATTCATATAGCAGAGTCACACGGTTGATATGTCATGGCGTATTGTCAATTAGGTTTCAGAGTATCTTCACACTGTTAATATGGAATTCAACATGGATTATAAGCTGGGTATATCCACTAACATATTTGTAGAAGTGTGGGAGCGTTAAGGATTGATATTATAAAAAAGACATCGTTAATCACTTGATGAATCAGAAAGGATAAGGCATGTCGAAACCAATAGCTCGTCATTTTGAATAAATCATCGTGTTATGGATGAAGAAATACAGTGAATTTACACAAATGGTGACATTGACCATGTCTTGAGTTTATCACACTAATTTTTAAGTGCAAGTAATTTGTGAAATAACTATTAAGTTCAAAGTTTACACAAGGCCAGATGTATCATGTCTCAATTGGATATGTTCACTAAGCGGGTTGGGCTAGGTTTATTTGAGCTTTAAAGAAATAAGTGCATTCAAAGCATTATATATGTCCTGTAAAGAGCCCAAATTTACCGATTATTGATCATAAATTACTTCTTCTCATATATCTTGTAACAGTTAGCAATTACTAGTTGAATTTGAAGTCGATTTGAGAAGGATTTTTCCGATTGTCGAGAGGTTTTTCATTTTTTCATATTGAACATGACTGTCAATTTCTCTGTTTTTGCCATACTAAGTAGTTGATCTCTTTGAAATCATTAGTCTTTAAGCTCTGTTTTGGAGCTTTTTGTTTGTTTGCAGCTTCTAAGTAAAGGGTTTTTTTTCTAAGGTCCAAATGACAACAAATAATATACGATATGGAAACCTCATTTTGTATTAATTTTTCAAGACTCAATATAAATACGCAAGACTTAATGATATGGAATGTGTTAAAGTATTTTTTTTAATGTTCAGTGATAAATATTGGATATGAGTATTATAAGGCTCATATAATTCAATATGACTAAATGAGTTTAGAAGTGAACATGTTATGCCAAAAAATAGCACAAGTAACCACATTCCTCATATTGTAAAAGGCTGAAATAATACAGTATTTGTTGCACATTAATTACTTCATTAGTTCATTGTTTTCAAAATTGTAAGGGTCTATAATTTTGACAGGCTAAAGCAAAAACTAGCTAGTAGGGGCAACAAATAGACCCACCCAAAAAAAGGCCAATTCATCGCTCAGTGGGCCAAAAGCCTTTTTTTTTTCTGAATTTTGATTGACAGAAGCAGAGGGGGAAATATCCAAAGGTCCTCCCGCTTTGGAAATGTTTCAGTTTTTTGAATTGGGGGAAAAGTAAAACCATGGCCGATTTGCAGGATCCTCTCGAATCATATTCCGGCTTTCCTCTCATGCCCCGTACATTTCCTAATCCTCCTCTCTCCCGCGATTCCGATCATTTTGATTCCGTCCACAATCTCCTACTCTCTCTGGTACGTCTCCCTCTCTCCTTCTCACGCTCCATTTCTTCTTTGTTTTATGCTTCCACTTCATATGCTATACTGCTGTGCCTTATTTAAGTTGATTTTTGGTTTATTTCTTGAGTTATGCTGCGATTTAGGTCAGTTTCATCGCTGCGACTACTAACATTTGGGACTTCGGTAACCTTATTGCTTAGTCGAAGTCTGCTTCTTGGCTTTCTAGGTTTTCGTTTTCTTCATGCCGCGGAAGTGGATTTCCATTGTTTGAGCTCTAAATGATATGGTTGAGCCTTTTTTCATGTGTATTTTTCGACTTAGAGTGAGTTTGTTTCAATTCTCAGTTAGGAGTTGCATTGTATGCCCCAGCTGTGGGTTTTGGGGCTTCACGTGTTGTCATTTCTTCGACCTGCTACAGTATATTAATATGTGTGCTTCTGGTTTGGTGCTTGGCATAATTTATGAGAAAAAGTTTGAAGTTATGATTCCGACATTTTTTGTTTTGCTTCGTTTGCCATGTATTGCCATGAGCCAGTTCTCCATTTGACATATTTTGATAACTTCTATCCCTAAATGCTTTTATACAGTGCTGCATCTTATGTAGTTTTTGACTCTGCCGTTTTCAGCCAGTCCAAAATCCGCAGAAGCTTATGGATGAGGCCGAAAGTATTTTGGATAACACTAGAGAAATTCCAAATATTGGAATGACTGGTGATGATACATTGAAAGATAAGGGTGAAGTTCCTGGTGACATGGCTGTGCAATATCCTCGGGGACAAAGGCCTGGGTTACACCGTAAGCGTGCTAGATTCTCTTTACTCCCTACTATGAGGTAAAAAGCCTCTTTACTTGTTAAATATGAAGGGAAATTCTCTAGCTGTACTGTTGCTTAGCTAAATTTGTTCTGTTTTCTTTTGACAGCCAACCAAGTGTGAACTTGGAGCAAACTTTAGATTTTGATAAAGACCCAGAAGCGTTTTTCCAGGATTATGAAAGGCATCAAAGTGAGTTAAATGCTTGTTATCTTTTTCAGAATCTTGATCACTTTTTTGTCTATCAACCAAGACTAAACTAAATCTGTTTTTATTTGATTAGATGCTCTCAAAGAATATGCCCGGCAGACAGGCAGCACTTTCACTAGTTCTGACCAGTATAATGTATTCAAGGTTCCACGGTCTGAGCGACCAGGACTTCCAGGGTATGATATTTGTTTGCTATGCTTTTTTATGCTACTGATGTAACAATTCTCCTTTCAAGTTTAATGAATTTCTACTCTCTGTCTTCTAATAGCATCTTTTTTTCACTGGTCAGGAGATCTAGGAAAGCAACATATAAACATCATTATCCAGCCCCTTTGTCCCAAAATACTTTAGAAGGGGATGCTTTCTTGAATGGTGGCTTACAGAAAGAAACAGCAAAGTCAGATCTCACATCGCGAGAAACAGAACTAGACAATGTACGATTTCCACGATTGGATTCGACAAATGTCGCATCAGAACAAGCAAACTCAGATACTGTTGTAACAGAGGAACGGGAAATAATTGGTAAGTGGATGCTAATTCCGAAAGATATCGCTCCTCCATTCTTTTGGATCTTTCTTACTTGGACAAGTGATGGTTTATATATAGGTTCAGTGGCCAAGGCTGAGAAGACGGTTGATAAACTTATTGGCCAATTGCTAGCTGATGGTTATGGAGAAATACAAGGAGATCGTGCTCTCAGTCTGTTGAAGGAACATTTGCAGATAAAACACCACCACGTGGAGAAGTTAAATCTTCCTGAAATGGAGGATGATCCGAAGCTTGATTTTAAGCCTTCTGAAGTAAACCTGCCAAGTTCTAGGAGCGTATTATCAGACATAAATAATTTGTTGGTAGGAACAAAGGGTGTTACCCCCTTGAAGCTGAATAGCAATGCAACTTTTGTTTCTAATTTTGGATCGCCAACGCCGCCCAGAAGTCCTCTAGCTTCATTATCTTTGTTGAATAAACGCATATTTCAATCAAATCCTTCTAGAGATCCATTTGCTTCTACATGTACTGGCCCATCCCCAATAATAGATGCTTCTCCTGTTCAGAATATTAACAAGTGTTCTGACACAGTGGATTTGGGTAAGTCTCCAATGATAAAAGAGGATGATGTCCCAGTTGATGGCAGGAGTTCAACTGAGGTGGAAACTGAATATTCTACCGGTTCTATTGAGGAACACATGAATGGAATTTCATCTAGTCTTGGTTCAGGAAGTGAGACTAATACTAGGGAATCTGGTTCAGAGTTGGAGGGTAATGGTGATGGTACAGGCAATGAGTTCATCAGTGAGAACCTGGAGCGGCAAGATGCTAATGCTGATCTTCGCATTAATGGACTTGACAATCTGGAAGACACAGTAAGTTAATAGTGTTATTTTATAATTTGGACTATTAAAACTCTTTACTATTGAATGTTACATGGTGAGGTTTTGTGATAATATAGGTAGAAGATGTAATGCTGGATGCCGAAGCTTCAGCTGAACCCAAAGAAAACACAGATTACTTTCCCATGGACATGTCAAAGAGCAAGCAAAATGAACTTGGTAATTCTTTGTTTACTATCAATGTGGCTTATAAAAATGACATGAAGAAGTTATCAGTTATGAGATCTCTGTCTTTGTCTCTTCTAATTGTGTAGAGCACTAAATCAAGTCATTTACATAAAGATATAGTTTTCGTCAATCTTTTCCATTTTGTTGAAATGTTATTTGACCTTTATCCTGCTGTTTTTTATATCTTTGTTTTAGAGGTCGAGAACCAATCATCAGATGATGGACATGCTGAATGTGTGGACATGTCCTCAGTTCAAACTCAAGACATGGCTGTAGAACAAACTCAAGCTTCCCCTTCAGAGCTGCAAACTGAGGTCTAAGTTTTTTCGTGCTGTTATGTACCTGATGGTGTGGGTCTTTTTATTTAAAAATATATGATTACATATAAATTTGTTGGCATCTGCCGAATGTAGGAATGGTGGCTTATTTCTTTTGCCATCTTAGTCAACTAAATCATCACATTTAAGCTTTTATTGCAAATTTTAATGGGGGCATTTGACAAAAGAATTTTTTATATTTCGATCTGGACCGTCCTTATGAAATGGAATAACGATTCACATATTTTTTGGCCAAATATTTAATAATATAATTGTTGGAACAACTGCAACTAGTTAATTGTATTGCAAGGCTTTTAATTTCTATATGAAGGGGGAGATTAGTTACATATATGATGATGCCCCTTTCTAGGTTGCGCTACTCCCAATCTAATAGGAAGCGCCTGATCATCTTTATTTCATATTGGCATTTAATAATTTGAATTCTTATTAAAATTTTCATTATCTGAATTATTCAATTAAGACATAGTGAACATGAGTGCAGATTTGATGATCAGTCACATTGACTTCTGTTCATTTCAATACTAGCATCTTCTGGTCTTAATACTGAATGTAACAAAATGATATCACTATTTGTGTTTCTTTTTTCTTGATTTGAACTGCCTTGAATATCAACTTAATTGTATTATAAAAAAAAACTTAATTGCACTGTCTTTATGCAAACAGAGAATGACAGAATCTTCTGAGCAACCAATGAATGAGATTCCAAAAGACAAATCACGCCCTCGAAGAGAACGGAAGAACAAAAATCTCACAAACAGGCAAAGCCTTGCAGGTTAGCTGTTCTTATAATAATTTTTTTTCAACATTTCTACAGCATTTGCATTTCAGAGCTATTTTCTCAATACTCTCCTGTTTGAATAGGCTGTGGTTTGTCATGGAAAGCTGGTGTGAGACAAAGCACCAGGATTCGGTCTAGACCCTTGGAGTTCTGGAGAGGAGAAAGATTTCTATATGGACGAATTCATAAGGGTAAAATTTATATATCTCTATTTAGTTTGTAATGCAAGCAATATTAAATTTTAAGGAAAATTTTAAGACGACTTTGATTTTTGTGAAGTATTCACACTTTGCGTTTCTCTACCATTGGATGAATGGGCTCCATCATTCGATCCAATGGTAAGATGGACAAAGTGATGTTTACTTTGTTGAAAACAAAGTATAACCGAAGCCTACATGACTTCTAAAATTTTCTGCTTTAGACATTCAGGAATGTTATTTTCAACTGTTGAAAATCGTTCCTTTCTCCTCCTTTGAATTCATTTTGTGTTGTTAACATAACTTCGCCATTCAAATATAACATTTATAAGAATGCATTTACTGTGGTATGCAAAACCACCATCTTGACTTCATAATTTTCACTCATGACACATAATTTGCAAGTTGCACACTAAATATGCTAATTATCTCACAAGGTATCAAAATTGTGTTTGTGGATCTAATTTTATATTTGTCCCCCAAAAGGAAAATAAGTTTCCCAAAGTAATGAATGCTGTAATTGTTGCAGGTTTGGCGACGGTTATAGGCATAAAGTATGAGTCGCCGGGAAAAGGAACATTGAAGGTGAAATCCTTTGTTTCTGAGAAACACAAGCATCTCGTTGACCAAGCTGCTCTCTACTGAGATAGTTCTAATGGGT
>CAOJBJ010518846.1:0-16943 GCA_948291685.1 Euphorbia celastroides | reverse complement strand
AAATCTTTGTACTAATCACGAATTAATTATCAAAAAAGTCACGAATTATAAGTAATATGCTTTTAAAGTGGCAATATTGATTTTGTCTTAATTTTATATTACGTACAATCAAGTAACAAATCATCTCTTACCGCAAAGTTATAGTCAAACTTATTGATTCTTGACATCGATTAAATCGTATTTTTGAACTCTATAAGATACATGCTATCATTTTAAATATAACATTTTCAATTTATCCTTAGCACGAGTTGCATTGATTTTTTCAAATGCACTAATTTTTAACTATATTCCCTTTTGCATTAATACTCGCGTTCTCATATTTTGTTAACAAATAACAACCATGATATGATTTTTTTAAAACATAATATGATGCACTTAAACATTCAATATTACTCTCAGTAAATGATTATTACTATATTAAAATTGTATAAGTTAAAAACCCAATGTAAAAAATGGACAAATCAAGCACTAGTATTTTGAAAAAAAACTTAATTGAATTCGACAATGCTGCAATTTTTATTGAGGGAAATCAGCTTGGTATGGACTCACACTTCGTATTGCATATGGGTTTTGTTTGTGCCAAAATTGGGATCTCTATTACCACATGTCTCTATTCTTAAAGCCGAGGCATTCTCAATTCACAAAACTTTGTCATAGCTCAAGAATATTGAGTTTACACAATTTGGTAGAAATTGATAATTGTATCTGATTCTATGCTTTGACGAAGTCCAAAAATGGTTTCTCGCATTTTTCATTGATTATTATATAGATGTAGGGCTTTAATGACTTCTCCTCTTCACTTGAGACAGTAGAACTAACACACACTATTGCTCACGTAATTTTTTGAATTATATAACATAGTTTGGTTATTTCGACCTTTTTGTATTACTCATCTTCTAACGCTTAATACAATTTCATTTATTCTAAAAAAAACTGATTATGATAAATAAACCAAATATAAATTAAAACATAATAGCCTTTGATAATTGATACTCCCTTAATCACATGCGTTGATTAACCAATAATCTCTTTAATCTCATGGCTCCACTCCACCCGTAATCAATCGCCACAAACCCACTCTTATCTGATTCCTCAAATTTCGTGGGGCCCAAAATTCCAATCCAACGGCCATTAACTGAGCCCCTCTCTTTCCTTCAACGATCACGATCTATTCAAATCTTCCCGTTGCTTTTTCACATCCAACGGCCCTATATAAACCCCCACAACAGCAATTCATCATTTTCAACCAACTCCAAGCATTTACAGTTGTCTATTTCAACCAAAATATGGACCGCGGAAATCTGTTAGCTCTGGCATTACTGTGCCTAATCGTCGCCGGCGCCGGTGGTCAACCGCCGTCGGCGGCTCCGAAATCTTCTCCGGCAGCCACTCCTCCAGCAAAATCGCCTGCAAATCCGACCTCACCGGCTCCAGTATCGTCTCCTCCGGCGAAAACACCAGCTGCGTCTCCGACTAAATCTGCCGCTCCTCCTACGGCTACTCCGCCGCCAGCTGCCGCTCCTGTTAGCGCGCCGCCGGCTCCGGTTCCAGTGAGCTCTCCGCCGACTAAATCGCCTCCTTCGCCTGCTCCAGTTAGCTCTCCTCCGGCCGCCTCTCCTCCGGTTGAGAATTCTCCTCCTGCTCCGGTGGCAGCTCCGACCGCCGAGGTGCCAGCTCCGACGCCGAGCAAGAAGAAGCCTAAGAAGCATTCTGCGTCTCCGGCTCCCTCGCCGGATCTGTCGAGTCCTCCTGCTCCGCCGATGGGAGCTCCGGTGCCTAGCGCCGAAGCCAATTCGCCCGGTCCCGCCGGAGTGGAAGACGATGTAAGTTTCCAATTTCGATCTACGGTTTTCGTTATTTCGTTTTAGTTGCTGTCTAAAATGCGCCGGGTGCAATGTGCTCTCAGATCTAGGACTTGAGATGCGTAGATCTAGGTTTTCGTCAATGGCGTTCACATTCTAGAGTAAAAAACTAAAAATCAAAGAGATATGCATTCTAGCTCTACTGTTCACTGTAGACTGGCAGTTTAGTGAGCATCTTGCGCTTAATGTAGCAAATACTGATTGAGCATGCTAAAATGAGCCTGTTGTAGTTCTTCGAGGTCAATTAGATGTCGAGACTCGTTATCACCACCGAAAACTTGCTCGGAGAACAATTATGGTAATTAAGCTTGACATTTAGGGGGTGTTTCTCATACCAATTTCCTTTTACCTTATTCCTTATAAGGAATTTTTAAATTATAAATAGCTTTTGGATATAAGGAGTTAAGTGTTTCTCTACAATTACTTTTAAGGAACTTATTAGGGTGGGATGTGTGAAAAGACTAAAAATGATGAGTGAAAATAATAGCATGTAGAAATAATAGGGGTATTATGATAAAATACTTTGTCAAATCTCCTAACATAAATCTCCTTGTAAGGAGATTTTTCATAAGTAGCTAAGAGCTATTTTTTTCTTTCTCCTTATAATCTTCTTATAAATTAAATTATAAGACATAAGAAATACTACACCTTGCTCCTTATAACTTATAAGGAGTTTTGACCAACTTATAAGGCAAGAGAAACACCCCCTTAGTTTAGCTTAAGAAGGTATTAAAAGTCTTTATCATTGAAATTTAATTAAGGGTCCATTTAGCTGAGCAGAAACTGAAAATAGTTGAAGTTGTGTTAGCTCTTGCTTATGCGGTTTGATATCCTAAAGTCCAAAAGCTATTGTTACTTTAGTTGTCAATATCCATTAAATCTCATCATGATTATATTATTATATGATGTTATAGCTTGAGTACAAATACAATTATGAATTGAAAAAGCTATTAGAGTGAGAGATTTACTCTTACTACCCATCAAATTTCTCTAATTTTTTCTATAATGGTTAATATTATTAATGTGGAAATGATTGAAACTATCCTAATCATGCATTATAGATCTAATCTGTGCACATGCCACGTGATTAGATGTAGAGTTGATTGCTACTTTAATAGTTTAATGAGACAAATGGTTAATTAAAATTGGAAAATTGCAGAGTGGAGCAGAGTCACTAAGATTGCCAAAGCTGTTGGCTGGGCTAGCAATGGGATGGGCACTGATGGGCTTGATCTTCTAGAGCTGACTATTCAGAGCATTGTCTTCTGCTTATTTTCTGTTATATTTATTTAATCTTTTTAGTTACTCCAATTCTGTGCTCTTAATTTATTTCAGTTGGGATTTGCCTACTCTACTATTCTTTGAGAGAGGGGGGGTAAACTTTGTACTATTTTTTGTATCCTTGAATTTTATTTATTTTATTTTCACTGTCATTTTTGGACATTTTGTACTAGTGTAGTTAGTTAGGTGGTGTTTGTTTATTTTGAGCTTGGACTCTTCGGTGGCCTGGACTAAATAGTCCTATTTTGCATGGGGTTAACTCTATCCGGTCCATATGTCAACCCGCACATTTACCGAGATAGAAATGATTGTATAGTCCTTGGCCGCGAATATGATGGGAAATTATATATGGGACCAAGTTTTACGAGGTGAAAAAATACCTCCCCTTTGAGACCTTTTTAAGAAAGAAACGGGCCTGTAAGAGAATCTTCCGAATGAATGACTCATAATTTTTAAGTGATAATAGATTAATTGAAAATTTAAAATTTGAGGGTCTAATATTACTAGCCATTTATTATAGAATGTCTCTTAACAATCATTTTTCCCTAAAATTTCTCCCAGTTGATGTTTGATAATGTATAAGTGGGTCATATAGTGTAAGTATATTTCTACGCTTGTCAAATATCAAATTAAAGGTATTTTTCAATCTCATGGAACTTGGTATCACATAAAAAACCTCGAATATGAGACTTAAAAAAGGCTAGAGACCCTGTTTGGATTAGGCTTCTCCATAGTTTATTGAAATATGATGTAGTATGGTATAGTGTAGTACGGTATGGTATGGTACAATTCCATCTAAATTAAGAGGTTGAATATGTGAACACCCCTATGAACTTGTCCCTAATTGTCATTTATCATGATGAATTTTAAAATGTTGAACTTCATAAAAGTTATAACCAACTATCTAAACTTGCTAAAAGTGAAAAATATAACTCTCTAATGCTGATGTGTCAAACAAAATAAAAGTTTGAAAAGTCATATACCATATTAGAATTAGGGGTTATTTTAATGTTTTTAACAAGTTCAAATGGTTAGTTGTAAATTTTATTCTGTGGGTTATTTGCATCATTTTAAAGTTCAACGTGTTTGGCCAAATTAAGAAAACCATAAAACCAAACAAATAATGGTATAATATGATAGGTTTTTTTTGAAATATGAGAAAAATGATGGAAAAGTACTAAATTCATATTTAATAGTAAAGTTTAGAGTTTCTTAGTTTTTGAAACCACGAGAAACCATATTATAAAAAAAATTATGACACCAGACAAAAGATCTATATTATTGAACCAGACCACACCATGAAAAACAACTATCACAAACACAATCTAAGAGTGTGAACCAAAATTGGTTAGTAAATGAAGGTAACATGATGTTTTAAGAATTAGGATTTTAAATTTTACATTTGAATTTTCTGCAACAATGGAGTTATTTAATAGATTTCCAAAATTGATGCATCCAAATCCTTAACGGCCTCAGAGTTTGAGGCTCGAAATATGAATTAATATAAGCATTATGAAAGCCTGGATAATACGAAATCATTCAAATCCTTCTCTTTCTTTTGAAAAATAATTTAATGTAATGCGCTACAATACAATAAAAAATTCCCACTTATCCTAATGTATAATCAAATTGAGTTTCAACTAGACTTATTGAAGTAGCTCCGGTCCGATTGATCCATCCAAATTATGTGTTGAGTTTGGATAAACATATTGAAATAAAAGTTCACTCAAGCCCAAGTCTGAAAAAGTTCGATGACATTGTGGGTTGAGCTTGAATTTAATTCAAAAGCCTAAGTCCAGCCCAACCCGCTCGATTATTTATAATTATATATTAGGGAAATTGACATATATATAAAGTTTTGATAAACTATTTACACATATAACAACAAAAGAACTTATTTACATAATCTAACCCCTTGAAATCTTATTTACATAATTAATTATCATTCCTTATTCATTACTTATTTACATGATCTAACCCCTTGAAATCTTATTTACATAATTATATGTGTGGACAGGGTATAGAGTGAAAATACGAAACTTTTGTAGATATTGGTGATAATAGTTTTGTTATTTTTGTTATTTATGCAATAAATTTGAGTTAGTTGACATTTTCTCAAAATCAAAAGTTAAATTTTATATATTTTTGTAAGTTACCATATTATATGTTATGATTATTAATATCATATTATATTATATTGCATTGAAGTTTCAAATTAAAATTTCACTTTAACTAATTTTATAATCTTGTAATAACACTACATTTGCTGTTATTTATAAAGTAACAATACCATTAATCGTAATTTAATTTTAGTATTTACATATTTTTTGAAAAAATATTATTTATTTAATTCTTTTTATGGGCGAGTTGGGTTGATTTTGAGATTGTAGTTTATTTTCCTAGCCCTACCCTAACCCGCATATCAATTATATTGGTTTGGATTGGACTTACGCAAGACATTTTTGCACGTAGTCTAGCCGGAGCCCGTCAAAGCCCGCCCATTAAACATATTTAGTTCCAAATAGTACTAGGATTGTGCATTCAGTTAGACCGAACCGAACCAAATTGGTCCAACCGAATTACCGAATTTCAGTTATTTTTTGAACCGAACCGAACCAAACCGAAATTCATATAGAAACCGAACTGAAAACTGAATTTTAATAACCGAACCGAATCGGTAGAAAAACCGAATTATTGCTATGTTCAATTCGGTAGAAATCAGTTCAATTTAATTTTTTTATTATCAAAAAAATTTAATTTCATTAAATTTTTATTGAATTGCAAATAAATTCCATTCAGTTCATTAATAATTTTCAAACAAGTTTAATGTTTAATGAATTTCAAATCATTTGATATCAATTTAATTTCATTAAATTCCAAAAGATAAATTCTTTTTACCATCATTAAGTTTCAATTTAATTCTATTCAATTTATTTTAATTCAGTTCAAAAAACACGACTTAGTAATTACGCTATTATTATGTTATAAAATATATTAAATAACGAGATGTACCTAGCAAGAGTGCTCTTTCACACTACAAACAAAGAAGCATGCACAACATGTTGATACTGTGATAATAGACGCAAATCGACCCAGAATCAATAGTTAATGCAGAAAAATCTAATGCGGTATTTAAATTTATCTTGAAAAACTCAGTAACTGCCTTCAAATATTTGAGTGATGTTGACTTTCAAAAAGTGCATCAATTTATTACTTATGTGTCATATGTCAACATATGGTTAGTTTAACTTTTCAAAGCAAGTCAATTTTTATTTTCTCCCTCGAATAAGAAGTTGACACGTGACACTCAGATAGTAAGTTGATGTATTTTTTAAAATTAAGATACCTACAGAGTTACTTCAATAAATGGAGTAATTGCAAAAATTTTTGATTTAAATTTGAGTACCTAAAAGAACATTTAACCTTGCAGAAATGCAAAATAAGAGTTTTCGAACAAATTTACAAACACCCACTCAAAGTTGTCGGATAAGGACAAATTAGAAATTGGTAAGTGAATTGGGTAATTAATAGAGTTACGTGACATAAAGTTGAATGTTTGATGTGAAAGTGAAGAACAAAGGCTGCTTACATTATGCAGAGAAACCTTTGTACTTATCCATATGACATATGTTATTGTTAGTTACTCAGACACGCCAATTCTCTTATATTTTAAACTACTTATCATATTGTCAAAAAAATTTCCACTTCTCCATTGATCACATTCACAAGTTCACAACTGCAGCTTTTCTCTCTCTGTATCCCCATTTTTATGGACATCTCAACTTTGGAAGCTCGGTATTGTTTCTCCTTTCCCTTTGACTTTTTCTCTTCTGGGTTTTGCTTTGTTTTTGTGTTCTTGTGTTTGTTGACTTTCTGCATAATCATAATACTTAGCAAAAATGGTTTTCTGGGTTTTTCGAGTTCTTTAGAAAGATTCAATCTTTGCTTAAATGAGGGTCACTAAATGGAGCTGACATTAGTAAACGAGAAGTTGATTGCGTGGACACTTTTTATTGGTTGATAGTTGAAAAGTGCCCCCAAATGTTTTGATTGGTGCTTAATCTTACCCTAATTGTTAGTACAGCAGAAGTTCTTTTTTGTTTGTTACTAAATTTAGTACATTTTTATGTTTCAGATTGAATTTTATTAAAATTAGTTCATATTTTCTGTCATTTTTGGTGTCAGGTATATTTGTTCTTGCAGAATAAATCAACTGCTGCCAAATCCTGCAGTTCTATCCTGTTTTTATGAGGTTCTGACCCGATTTGGCTTAACCGAGCAGAACTTATTTATTGTACCGAATTTCACTTTGAACCAAAAGATAACATTCTGATTCTGTTATTCAGGCCAAAATGCACAAGTCCTGCATTGTGATTTCACTGAATCAGCTCAAGGATTCTGATTTTTGCCCTTGATTGATGTATTCATGGCATTAAATTCCACAAATATTTCGGTCCATGCAATCCACAAATCGAATACCAACTTAAACGAAGAACTTCTAATGACATTGTTGAGAGCGATTGATCTTAATCTCCGAGTTGTTGATCTCCAAGACATGAACAAGAACTTTCTATGGTTAGTATAGGCACTTTCCTAACTGTTACTATTTCTTTTTTCAAACACTTTTTCGGGTTTGCAGGGATTTATGTCAAAATGGATTAGCCTGTGAAGTCCTAAATCTAAGATCCACAAGCATCAGAAAACTCAACATGGCCGGACGGTTCACTCAACTCCGGGCCTTAAATTTGGATTTCTGTAGTTCGATCTCTAGTTTCCATCATGAATGTTTTTCTCATATGCCCAATTTGACACGTGTGACGTGTCTCGATGTGCGAGATAAGAGTAGCCGATCTTTGGACAACCACAGCTGCCCTATCGAAACTTCCTTCTTTGGAGGAACTAAGGTTCCAAAACTGCTTGTGATGCAAAGATACCGGGCCGTGTCCTGCATTTGGCCAAAAAGATAGTGTTTTAGCTCAACCAAAAACGGGTTTGGCCCCTGAAGTCTTGCTTGCAAATTCTCCTATTCAAGCTTCTTAATCGGACTTGTTTTCTGCCATGAAAACACTTGCTATCAACAAGACCGATAACCTTTCAGCTGCTTATGAAGCTAAAATTTGAATCTCACAGAAGGACAAGAACTAAGGTCTTGTGTCGTCCAGAAAATGAATGAAGAAATGGAGTTGAAAAACGAGGTAAGGGATTATGTTACGAGAAATGTTTCGAAAAATTCACATTTGATGATGTGTTTTAGAAGAAAAATGTCAATAATAAATACACTATAGACAAGCTATAGTTCTTATACCAACACTATACTAGTTCTTTTAACTTATTTTCCAATCAGTTCAGTTTATTTCCGATTCTTTTGGTTAACAACAGATCAAAGAATCAAAGAACAACATTCTCGTCTTGCGAAGCTATAACTCGCATCATCCATCGCCTATCTGCTATGAAAAGCACTATAGAGAGTACTTAATCACATCTTTGCCTCATTTGAAAGTTTTAGACAATTTGCCTGTAAGAGACACAGACAGAGAAACAGCAAAGTCCCTCGTATCGAAATACTTCGAATCCTCACCATACAACCGGCCCCGAAAGGAGAAAATCCTCAGCATTCTGCAAAATCGAGAGGTTGGAACAGCTGGCAATTTCTCAAAGGCGAGCGCCTTTCATCGCCTCGGAAAAAGGCAAAGTGCCTTTGAAAAGTCACTTGGTGCAGCCAAATTCGGGTCTATTTCGTGGCCTGTTTTAACCCCTCTGTCGAGGTTCAGCAACATACATAGAGAAGGAGGCGAGAGGTTGCGCCCTGAGGCAATTTGAGTATCACCCGACTAATGAGAGACTAATGGTTTTTGGGACTCTAGATGGACAAGTAGTAGTCATCAACAATGAAAATGGGAAATTTGTTGGTTATATTCCCTCCAATGGGGCTATGAACAGCATTTTAGGCCTATGTTGGCTCAAGCACCACCCCTCCAAGGTGTGCCATTCTTGCTATGTTGCATTATTAGTCCCTTAAACTTGGCTCAATTGCTGCACACTTTGCTTTATAACGCTTTCCATTGCTCCTTTAAACATGCGAAACTCACACCGGTTTGACCTTTAATGTCACGTGTCAGCTTTTAAGTTAGAGGGAAAACAGTTTTTTTATAAGTCAAAATCAAGTAAAAGCCAACACATGGGCTAACTGGCGCACTCTTTGCAATTTTAAGGGGACAGTTAAGAAATTTTTAAATTTTGAGGGGAAGTAGGAATCACGGGACAACTTCAAATCTAAGTGATGTATTTAGGCTATGATTTTTTTAACTTATTTTTCATTAAATTCAGTTCGGTTCAGTATTATTTAATAAGTTTCTTTTTAATTCAGTTCAATACTAATTCAATAAGTTTCAGTTCAATTTAGTGCTTATTAAATAATATTTCACTTCAGTTCAATTTCATTCAATCTAGTTCAATGCAGTTCCATTCAATTCAATTCGGTTTAATTCAATTCTGGACATTCAATCCAAAAGAACTAACCTTCAACTTGTGCTAACAAACTTTTGTATGTTTCACAGCTGCTAGCAGGTTCGGATAATGGTTGCTTGAAGTTGTTTGACATTGATCTTATGCCTCCTAAAGCCGTTGACTTGAAGTCTGCTTCTGGGGTGGTCTGTTTCGACGACTTTGAGCCGTTGACTTCCGTCCATGTCAATGCCGCAGATGATCAGTTCATTGCCAGCGGCTACTCTAAGGACGTTGCTTTATACGATATTAATACCAGAAAACGAATCCAATTGTTCAAAATATGCATCGAGAGCCCATCAACGTGGCAAAATTCTCTCACCATTCGCCCTTTCTATTCGCCACGTCATCGTTTGACAGAGAAACTAAGATGTGGGATTTGAGGCAAGAACCTGAACAACCTTGCTATAGTGCTTTGAGCTCGAGAGGAAATGTGATGGTCTGCTTTTCCCCTGATGACAAGTATTTACTCGTCTTGTCTATTGACAACGAGGTAATATCGACTATATATAATCTAAGTACAATTCAGTTCAGTTTCATTTCATTAAACTAAAATTTCAATTAGTTTTTTTATAAGTTTTAGTTCAGTCTTGCACTTTTTTGAGATGGCTTCCCTGGGCTTGAGAGTCTCATTGTTAGGGACTCAAACTTTGCTAAAATTTTCACTTCAACATCATGAGGTTGGCAAAACACGTGCACTTCAGCTCTTCATTGCCACGTGTCACCTTGTGATTGGTTTGACTATTCAAATATATTAAATTTTTTATTTTTTTCAGTCCATTTAGAAGGACATTTTTACCAACTTCAAGGTGTTAAAGAGAACATTTTCGCTAAGTTCAAGAGGCCTGCTGTGACTCACGTAAGTTCAAGATGTCATCTCGAAAAAAGTGTCCAGTGCGAAATGCTTACTATGCATTTGGCCTTTTAGTTTCCATTAAGTTTTAGTGTATAAGTTTCAAATGAGTTTTAGTTCTGTTCAATTCATTTAGTTTTGCCAGCGTCAATTCAGTTGAAAAGAACATGACTTTAATGTACAGGTGAAGCAACTTTTAGCGGTAGATGGGAGGGTTCATATGGACTTCGAGATAGCACCAACGGGAAGTGCACATAACTATACAAGGTCTTATTACATCAATGGCAGGGACTACGTTGTAACTGGAAGCTGTGATGAAAATGTTGTTCGAGTCTGCTGTTCCCAAACTGGACGACGACTTAAAGATGTTTATTTGGAGGTATGTTTTCGATAAAATTTCTTTTAAATTTTATCGAAAAATATCCAATATTTTCTCCTTTGCAGGATATTGAATCCGGAAATTCCTTGTTTGTTCAATCCTTGAGAGGTGACCCTTTCAGGGTAAGTTTTTGTGCAACTTAAGAAGCTCTCAAATCGACTTATTTTTTTGTTTCGAAAGTGACAAGTTGTGTCGTATTGTTTGTCTTGTGTTTATTTTCGTGTTTTTTCTTTGTTTTGATTATGTTGTTGTTGTTGAAAGCAGCCTTTTCACATGAGTGTTTTGGCCGCCTCGAAGCCCCTGGCGTCCAAATGCGAGATAATCAAGATCAATTTGCTTGCCTCAAATTTTTCCGAGTAACGACAGGTGTATAGTTGTATAGAGTCACTTTGTGTAGTTATTGTAAAGTAACAATTGGTCTTGTACATCTTTGAGGCTTGTTTATATGTGTAGAAAATTGCATTGTTGGGACTCGAACATGTGATATATGGGATCACAACTTTTGTATAGATCACTAAGCTAAAACAAAAAATACTTTAGGAAATTACTTTGAATATAGAATTAGAACCAGGCAAGCCTATTGAAGTTTTACTCAAAGTGCCAAGCAAAGAACAACCTCTCTTTAATGCAAATTAATTCATTTGGCCAACTCAGAAACACGTTGTATTCATGTTTTACCTACAAAATTATATAAATTAGAGTCAACCAATGTCAGTGAGTAAATTTGTTCCTGAATTCAATGCCTTCCATATTTAAATTACAAATGATGTCCAATTTTACATTACCAACAAGCTGAACACCTATCATATGAGGTGAACTGCAGTTAAAAAAGAATAAAAATTTGAGTACATAGAAAATAAATTGTTCGGTACCGATACCGATATTTCAATTGTCTTTCCTATAGCGAAAATATACTATCACTATATAACTTGAAATGAAGCTTTTTTGTACTGTAGTCAAGAGAACAGTTATTTTTTATAATAAAATCTTAAATATTTTACACTTATTAATAAATTTAATTAATGAATGATATACAAATACTAATTGATTCTTAACTTTACATTAAATCAATATATTATATCTCCAACACAATTACTCAAATACAATTAACGATAAAATATTTATGAGAATGATAAAATTTTTAAAAACTTCAAATATAAGTTAAAATGTTTATTAAAAAGAACGGAAAGATTAATATATATAGTGAAGATAACGATCTATTCAGCGATTTGATTCTCAAAACGGAGAAACAAAAATTTTAAAATCTCGTAGATGAAACGCTAAAATGGTAACGAGGACAAAAACATCATTAATTAAATACCTAATTGTACACTCTGAATTTACTATTGAACGTGTTCACATTTATTTGATGGAGCAAACTCTTAAGTTCCTATATTATAAATATGCGTCATCCATGATTTACCTCTCAACATTTATCCCAAAAATGATTTCAAAGCGGTCATTTTAGCCCCTAACGTTTTAAAAAGTGTACCTTTGTAGTCCCTCACATACACAAACCCGCTCTTACCCAAGAGAGTAGATTACACTCGTTGCCACGTCGACATCATTGCCGGAAAAGTACCACTAGAAGTCATCCATCACCGGAAAAGTGCCACTGAAAATCAGTCGTCGCCTGAAAAGTACTGTCGGAAGTCCGTCGTCACCGGAAAAGTGTCACCGGTAAAGTTCCGCTGGAAAGTTAGTCATTCTCGCATCAAAGTAAGTTACCACGTCAGCTACCATGTAGAATTCCAAATCTAAATCGGTACACTTTTTAAAAGGTTAGAGACTAAAATGACCACTTGAAAATATTGAACGTTTAAATGCTTTTTCAGACAAACATTAAGAACTAAATCATGACCTTATAAATATAGATAAAACCCATTCAAGAACTCCAATTTTACCATATTATAATTATTCTCATAAAAAACAAACAAAATGAAGCGGTTGTTGCCAACTTTCCTGCTGCTTATTTGTCTTGTGTTTATCTCTTCTTTGCCACATCTAACAATGGCTGATCTTTCCCCTACCCTTGCACCATCACCAAGTGAGTAACCATTTCATTACAACCTTTGTATCATATTATCAATTATGTAACTATTCCTAGGTTTCTCAAGTTATCCCATTTCGCTTCTGAAATATAACATCTTTGAAAAGTCAAAACCAACCAGCAGGTTGAAAACAAGTTGATGCACTTGTTGCAAGTTTAAGTTAAAAGCAGGAATGAAAATATTGGGCAAAATACATGTATAGAATCATAAAAAATGACAATATTTTTTGAGATGCCGCCCCGAACTTGAATGAGTCACTACACTTCTTCCCCTCAGTATTAGGTATTACAATTTGAACGGACAAAGAAAAATCACGGCATAACACATGACACTAAGGGGGCTGAAGTTTACGTTTTTGTCAACTTTAGGTGGCTCATTGTAACCCCACAAGTCAGGGCGGAATCTTGAAAAAAAATGTTAACTTCAGAGTGTTAATTATATATTTTGCCAGAATATTATAAAGTTCGTGATAGCATGTCAAACAAGATTAATGTAAAGAGTTAGTGATGTTTTTTGCCGATCGGCTTTAATTTATGTATTAAAGTATTGATAATATTTTTTCGTGTATATGTTGTTGAAATGGTTAGTTACAAGTTACTGCGAGGACAAGTGCTCGGGGCGGTGCGAGAAGGCGGGATACAAGGAAAGGTGCATGAAGTACTGCGGGATATGCTGCGAGGAGTGCAAATGTGTGCCGTCGGGCACTTACGGGCACAAGTCCGAGTGCCCTTGCAATAGGGACAAAAAGACCTCTAAGGGCCATCCCAAATGCCCTTAGTTGCTTTATTGTTCCCTTTGATGTAATGCATGGCTTTCTTTTCAATAAACTTACTATTATTGATTGCAAGTCTCATTTGTTGCTTTAAGTCCTTGTTTACTTGGATCTTTTTCGATGCTTATGTAGTTACCCTGTTTGCTTTGAATTGCTATTTGCATATCATAGACAAGTAGCGAAAATAATATAAAGAACCGGGTTTGAACTTGAGACGAATCGTCCTTCCACTACTGTCATGTAATAGCTTAGGAAGTGACATAAACTTCAAATTATGAACAAATACGTACTCTCTACTTTAGGATATTTCTTTTATCATCCACAACGAAGAAAAGAGTAATTTGATAATTTGATGATACGAAAGTCATACTATTTTTTTTTTTTTTTGGAAATGAATAATTTGAACATTTATTGACATATGCCAAAACAAACGAAGCAGGACAATGAATAAATGTTGACTTCCCTTTTTTCCATTACTTATTTTGTATTTTTCACTTTTTTTTTGGTAATATTGTATTTTTCACTTTTAAGATACCAAACTTAGACTTAAATGCAAAGTACAAGCACAGGTAGTGTTGGTGGTACTGCCACTTCAATTTCCAAAATCACAAAAAACAAAGATAAAATTGCCTGATATTCTTAGACACAATGGAACCAACTGTATTATTAATAGAAAATGGTAGCCAAAATTTGATAATTACGCGCTAAACCATCAGCTGAGAACATACATAACAATTACAATTCAACTGATACATGAAATGCAAATTTGAAAGAATTCAGCCTCCATCTGCTTATCATTACTCCAGCTGAATTAATCAATGGATATGAAACCTGAATTCGAATCTCCATTCCCTTTCGGTTTTTGAGCTCAACTCACTAAGTGATGAAATTTTGCATCTTACTCGGTTTTTCACAAGAGTCCCCTTAGCCTACTCGCTTTACAAATTATTTTTCCTCTACAAATTTCGTAACATTCCGACCACCGGAAGTGCATTATTTGCAAGAACATGTACACACATTATCTATCGGAGTTACATACCTAAAGTACCAGTTTCAGCCCCGTGCATTGGCGTGCCGTTGGCTTCGAAAAAATTGAATTAGAGCCTGAGCCTACACAAAATCAATCAAATCCTCAGTTTCTTTTCAACTTTCAGTTCAGTTCAGTTTTTGTTCAATAAGTTTCCGTCAATAAGTTTCAGTTTAGTTCGGCCGCTAGCCATTTAGTTCAAAAGAATAGAGCCTGAAATTGCCACAATCAAACACAAAAACTGAAAAACGATACCTTTTCCTTAGCCCTCGGGGTCCCAGAATGTGACAAAGCCACCAGCGGCGGCACATTCCCTCTTGAACCACAATGCTACAAAACCGGCTACTATTGGTGCACAAATGCAAAAGAGCCGCCACAGAATTCTCTTTCCCTCGAGCCGAGCCCAACTCAACCGCCTCAACCAACAGAGGAATCGCCCCCTCTTGCCCAATCGCCGCCCTCCCCTCGGGGATTGTAGCCAGGTTCGCCAGCACAGCAACCGCCTTGTCAACCATCCCCCAAGCGGGGTCCATCAGCTCCACCAGGTGCTTTACTGCGCCAGCAAATACTACTCGGGCCTTGTTTTCGTGATATATCGACAGATTGAATAAAGCCGTGGCTGCATCTTTTTTCCCCCGGGGTGTTCCGTTTCCTAGAAGATCAACTAGAGGCTGGATCGCTCCTGACCGTCCGATCTTGACCTTGTTTTCCTCGATCACCGAGAGGCTAAAGAGAGTGGCGGCGGCATTTTCTTTGGCCGCTGAGCTTCCGGTTTTCAGGACGTGAATGAGTGGTTCGATTGCATTGGAATCTGCGATTGCTGTTTTGTTGTTGTCGTTGATTGACAAGTTGAGGAGAGCTGTGACGGCATTTTCTCGAGTCTTTGTGTCGGTTGATTGAAGCAAGTTAACTAGAATAGCAATGGCCCCCGATTTTGCTATGATAATCCGATTATCCATGTTATGCTTGGCAAGTAATCTGAGTTCGCCTGTTGCTTTCCTTTGAGAATCTATAGAGTCGCTCTTTAGATCTTCAACGAGCTTCCTTACCTGCATAGTTGTTGAATCGAGAATAGAAATTCATATATTGTCAATAGTAAGATTCGATTGAAGTTCATAAAATCATAAAAATAGACCAATTAACATGTTCAACTTAAAATTGATACAAATATAATCCTAATAAAGCCGATTTGAAACAGCATAAGTGAACCATTATGTCGATCATTTCACTTTCCATTTTTCATTTTTACCACTTCAATTGATTCATTTCACCCTACAAATTTGAATCAATTTTTTCAAGTCAATTCAAATTCACCCTATAGATTTGAATTTATTTATGGGTTATTCGAATCAAATCGTAAGATTACGATACTATGCTTACCTGGGTTTCAACACCCGAAAGATCAGCCCTTGTTTCAATAGCATGAGAAGAAACTATCCTAGGAACAACCCGATCCGACAGCCGCCGTCTGATGGTTTGGCTTCGAGCCCACGGCTCCATCAATCGGGGCAAGTGCTCAGGCTCTTGATCAGAACCATTAAACCCAGAAGAATCATGTGGCTCTCCTTTCACCTCACCAGAACTCCCACTGCTATAAGAACTAACATGGTTCGATAATCCCAAAGATCCAATAGCATCAGCTTCATTTTCATTAACAACAGGGCTCAAAGCTGAGGCTTGTCTACTATGGTCATCAGAATCCAAATCCGAACCGTCAGAAGGCTGATTAAAGCCATTAGACTTCACCGGATCAGGCAATTTCACATTGTTTAGCTCACACCAATTTGCAATTAGGGCCTTTGCAGTGTAATTAGGGATTAGATTAGTATGAACAAGAGTTTGCCTTGTCTTGGGGCACACGGTCAGCCCTCGGTCAATCCAGTTTTTGATGGATTCTTTCTCATAGGTCTGCCCTGAAGAGACAATTACCGGATTGGTCATTAACTCGAGCGAGAGAGGGCAGCAAAAGTCAGCTGGAATTGGAACTGGACTAGAGGTCTCAGACTGTTTTATAAGGACAAGGCGATCTTGCATTCGGGTCACAAGAGAAATCAGTTGATTGAAAAATTCGGCTTCTTTAGTCTTTTCACGTTGTTCGGCGTTTTCCCTTAGCTTTTCAAGGGCCACTGCCTCAATGAGAATCTCTTGATTAGAACTTAATCCTAGGATGTCTGTGATTATTGTCAGGATCTCGGGGTTTGGTCCAACACATTC